>VZTI01001517.1:63832-130677 GCA_013397865.1 Struthidea cinerea
GGACCCCACCCCCTCACGGATCCCATCCCCCCACAGATCCCAGCCCCTCACGGATCCCAGCCCCCCACAGATCCCAGCCCCTCACGGATCCCAGCCCCCAGCCAGGGAAGTGCTTAAGCACGCGCTGAAGGATAAGTAATCCTCTCAATTTCAACAGGATTAAACAACATTCTTAAAAGTAAGTCAGCCCTTGAGTGTTTGCTAAACTGTGTCTCATTTCCCACTGTAAAAGAGCTTCGTATTTGCAGGCAAACCCAGGCCTGACTTCTGGCGCTCGTGTTCGGTCAGGCCAGGCAGGACCTGTCCCACACCCACACGGCAGCACGAGGGTCCCTGATCTCAGCTGAGGCTTTTTCCTGCTTCTGGAATACCAGGACAGACCTAAAACAGATATTCCAACCAGGCCTTGGACACTGCCAGGGATCCAGGGGCAGCCACAGCTTCTCTGGGCACCCTGTGCCAGGGCCTCCCCACCCTCTCAGGGAGGAATTCCTTCCCAATGTCCATCTAACCCTGCCCTCTGGCAGCTTGAAGCCATTTCTCCCTGTCCTGTCACTCCATGCCCTTGTCCAAAGTCCCTCTCCATGTCATTTGAAGTTGTTGTTTGGAAAACTGTTCTCTTATCTGTGCATTTTTCTTCCAGGAGATGTAGGGCTGTGGGCTTTAACAACAGGGGCTTATGCAGATTATTGCTATTATTATTACTTCTTCACCCATTTCTCAATGCAATTTCCTCCCTGGAAACTGCATTCAGCAGACAAAATTACCATAAAAGCTATATATAACATCCCACTGACAGTAAGATGGCAGGAATATAAATAGGAATAGAAAGGTACAAAATGCAGGTGATGCACAGACACTTCTCTCTACCAGTGACCTGCGAAGAGTTCGTGGGGAAATTTCTGGTGGTTTTGCCATGACAAGTGAGGGATGCCCTTCACATTCCTGAAATTCCAGTGTGCCTTGTATTTATGGGCATGAGTTAAATCCACCCACCCAGCTGATCATTTACTGACCAGAGAGATCGTTGCTGCAAAACAACAGCACCACAAAGTGAGGCACGAGGTCCCTGCACGTGATTTCAGGTTTAAAAAGGCCCCAAGTTCTGCCCTTCATGGGAACAAGAAAGAAACTTAAAAAAAAATAAAAATAAAAAAATAAAAATTAGAATTAAAATTAAAAAATCAAATAATCAGGGCTCAAAGTGGGTTCCTCACACTCCCTGGTCACTTTGACAAAAAAATGGATGAGAAAAGAAGTGGGATTTTTTGAAAAGAATAAAAAAACCACAACAGCCACACCACTGGAGTAAGACATTCACCACATTTCTTTCTCACTACCAACACTTTCTTTTAGGAATTACGGATTTTAAAACAAACCAAAGCCAAATAGAAAATAAATTATTATGTTCACTGCTCTTCTACTTCCTCCGGCATTGTTTATGGCTGATGGTATCTCTGAGCATCTAGAAAACTCTAAAATAAACTTTTTTGTATTTGAAAAAACAAACTGACCCAGCTGGGCTGGAGAACACTTTGCATAGGAGGAACTTCCCAGCTCTGGGAAGTCCAGGAGTGACCCTGAGAGCAAGAATGAGCTGAGGGCTCATAGCCAGCACTGAGCATTCCCAGAACAAACAGAGATTTGCTTCTAAGCAAATCAGGAGCTCTGCCCAACACCGATAACTCTGGGCTGAGACCTCTCTGTGCCACCTCTGCACATCCCCTGCCAGGGGGAGAAGGTTTCACAGCCTGGAATTACATGGAGTCTTTTTCTGCTTTGCCACTAAACTCACACAGGGCAAAACAAATCCTCAGGCCAAACACACCCAGCCTCAGGCAGAAAGCTGAGCCCAAAATCAGAGACAAGCTGATGGTATCTCTGAGCAACCAGAAAAACTCTCAAATCAACTCTCTCAGGTTTGAAAAAACAAACTGAGCCCACTGGGCTGGAGAACACTTGGCATGGGAGGAACCCAGAGATACTATTTCCGAGCTGGATAATGGCATCCCACAATAAAAACACTGACGGGAGCAGTCCCAGCGACAGGAATGCTCAAAGGAAAGCAGTCCTGAGAGCCAGGAGGATTTGATCCAGCTGCCTCCAGCCTGAGGTGCTGGAGAACCCTGTATTTTCTCCCACTGGTGCATGTGGCTGGTCAGCTCCTGTTTGCTCTTTTCCCTGCACACCTGGGCACTTCCCAGCACCTCCCAGCCACCTGCACACCCCCCTGGGCTGGGCACAACCTGGGATTGGCAAACCAAAGTCTCACCAGCAGCTTCCAGCCTCCCATCTCCTCTGTTTGCATATCCCTGTCCCGTGGTTTGTACCTTGGCTGGACCAGCCCTGGAAAACCAGAACAGCCCAGAGTGTGAGGGGAACACAAACCACAACCTGCTCGCTCTGAATCAGTTATCTGTGCTCTTGCCTGGGGCACAAACCTGCAAGACCCTAAACAGCAAACACTAAACCAGCCCTTTTCCCTGAACTGCAGCAGCCAGGCCTGCATCCTGGGAATCTGATGGGGAATTCCTTAAATCAACACCTCCTGATACAACCTGGTACCTGAGAAGAGCACCAGGCCTGGCTGGGCAGGAGGAAATCAGGCACGGTGTGATGTTTTCCTAGGATGCCAAGGGTGGGCACAGCCCCACAAAGGGATCAAATCAGATGGATTTTCCTACACCCATCCTCTCAGCTGGACCACATCCACGCAGCTGCCTGCTGAGGATGAGGCTATTCCATAATAACTGGTTTGGACAACTGGTTTGAGCCGTTCCAGTGCCTGCCTGGATGATTTCCCCTGTGGCTCCACTTTGCCTGCCCAGGGATGCCACGGCTTCTCCTCCCGTTCCCACTCGCGCCAGGCGTGGTGTTTGCTGGCATCCAGCTTCTGGAGAGGCGCCAGCTGAGCGGATTTGGGCTGATACGTATTTGATAAGGATTTCAGATCAAAGCCAGGGAAGTTTTGCTGTGATGGTGTGTCCGAGCTTCTGTCCCTGTATTTCACCACAAGGACCATGTAACAGATGGGGCAGTCTGGGTGTGGTAAAGCCTCTTCCCTCCTCCATCAAATACCAGGGATCCTTGACTGCCACTTCCATTTGCTTTACTGCTGGTCCCGGAGCTCTGGCAGCTCCTCCTCTTCCCCAGCCCCACAGGGTGGTGAAGCCCATGAGCTGTAAAGTGCTGCTTTAAGCTACAGCGTGTGTTTGAATGGGCTTTTAAAAACAACATTATTGAACCATTTTGCATTAAACCCATGATTTGGCCACATTACATGTTGGGGATGCAAATATTAAATCACTGGGCAAAGCCACTGCTGATTTCCAGTGGGAACAGGCCTTGTGGAGGATTTTAACAGGTTTATTTGGGGCTCTTCAGGGCTGGCATCATGTCTGAAATCATGAAGCCTTTCAAGAGTGAGCAGTCACTGCAAGACCAGCACTGTTCCCTTACAAGGAGGAGAGAAGAACGATTCGAGGGGATTTATGGCTACTGCTAGAAAATCTCTGCGCTCTGTCACACCACCATAAGTTACCCAGATGCACACACCCCATCTCCCATATTTAAGACACGAATTTGTCTTTTCCCATCACAGAACAGCTGAGGAATAAAGGGAACACTGTCCTGAGGAATAAAGGGAACACTGTCACATGTCTTTAGGGTCCCTAAGCCCCGATGTCTGTGCATCCAGAGGTGTCTGTGCTCTTCTGTCCCCACCCCACAGCAAACACCCCTGGCCAGGGGCAGGGCAGGGCAGCTCCCTCACCTTCCCAGGACACAGAGAGGATCCAAAGGCAAGAAGAGAAGAGGCAAAGCAGCCCAACACAGAGAAGCACTGAGAGCCACAAACCAGCCAGGCCACAGCCACACTCCCTGTGCCTCCCGCAGCTCCCAAACGCAGGAATTAATGCCCTGAAACTCCAGTGCCTGCTTTATGCTGCCGAGCTCCTCTAATACAACAGCAATAAAGAGTTATTCTGCTCCTTAATGGGCTCTCTCCTCTGCCACGGCTGCTGAGCCGCTGCCTCATTCGGGTTCTTTTATTATCTCGATGTGATAGCAGCGACTGGAGCGAAGAGCTGGCTTTGATGGGACTTTAAAAGCCTCAGGGGGGGAAACCCAGCAGTTTCTCAAGTGAGCCAACACCAAAGCCAAGAGAGATGAGCTGGGAAAGAGCCTCCAGCTGAACACGGCGCAGAGATTCATTTGATGGCCCTGGAATAGCCGGAGCAGTGAGCTCAGCCCTTGGGAAGAGCTCAGCCCTTGGGCAGGGCTCAGCAGCACCCACGGGTGCTGGAAGTGTTCAGGGCACTGGGTGAGAGGATTGTGAGGGCCACACTCAGCAACGCCATGAGTTCGGGGCAAGCTCAGCAGCCTGGCACAGACACTCTGAGCTCAGGGGATGTGCAGACAAAGCCAAGGCAAGGGCATGTCCTGGAAAAGACTCTGGGTGACAAGAAACAACTGTTTTCCTGTAAATAAAGGGGATTCACAGGGCACGATGGGCTGGGCCTGCTGCGAGCCCAACCCAGCTGCCTGGGAGCCCCCACGTGCTCCCCTCCTGCCTGGGGACAGACAACCCCCGCTCTGGGGCAAGGACAAGCCCGCCACACAGGAGGTTTTGGAGAGATGCTGCCTCTGCAAACATCTCTGCCAGAGAGGAGAGTTCGAGAGGAGAGACAGGGAAATGGCATTTTTAGGCACCCAGATGGGACTGAGAAGGAGAGACCTGGTGCTGTGGCAAAGCTGCTGGGTAAGAATGGGTGGCACGATGAGGAGATGACAAGAAGGTCCCCAGGATCTGCTCCTGAACAGGAAAAAAACCCCAAGTACTCAGCTAGAGGTGCAGGGGTGAGTGGCCATGTCCTCCTCCTCCTCCTCCTCCTCCTTTCCTTCCCACATCTCCACTTTCCCTGGCTCAGCTTGGCCCTGTCAATTTGCCCAGAACTTGCCAATGCCAGAAAATAAAGCGACTGTTCAGCACTCACACAAGAAAGGAAGGAAAATCAAAAGCCTTGATATCCAAAAACCATTTCTGGGACAAGCTTTGGCAGCACGTCTGAAGGCCGATTTGGAAATGAGTCACCAGGCTGTGCCACCACGCTGGGGTTCAAGGTGACCCCAGCCCATCTCCCATTTCTGCGTGACACAAAACAGCATTAATTAAATATTAAATGAAACTATTCCAGCAGCAACACATGGAACTGAAACCAGGGATCAGAGGGGTGTGGGACTGAACCCCATGGCACTCGATGGAAGAAAGGACAAAGCACCTTGGTCTTGTCAGAGATCCCTGTGGGACAGAGCCCAGACTGATTCTAACAGAAGAATTCCTGGACAGAACCCCAGGTTTCTGAAGGTGCAGGAGAAGGATGCAACCTTTTGCACATGTTGATCTTGAGGTTTTAAATTTTACTCACATGTTCCCACCCCTGTTAGTCCCAAGGCCTCCTGGAGAGCTGCCCTTGTATTTCTCTCCCTCTGCAAATACTTCCCCTTTTCTTTCCAGGGCTCTGAGGTGCCACCGCTGCCCGAGGGTGCTGTGTCACCTCCCCAGCTTTGCCCAGCACATTGATCCCTCATTTTTCACGCAATCCCAGTGCACCCCAGCACAGGCTGGGAATTGCTGACCTGTGAAGCACAAGTCAGATGAATTTCGCCTTTGCTCAGAGCAAGAATGGAATATATTTGGGCAGAGGGAGCCAGCAGGGAGAAGAAACTAATAAGAGCTTCACTTTTATTGCAGCTGGGATTTCAGCATCCTCCCAGCGGATTCCCAGAGACAAGGAGGATTCCCAGAAATGCCTGAGCACTGGAAGTCTGAGCTGAGGGCTGGCTGCTTCCCTCCAGACTTGAGATATTACAAAATTGCCTCTCAAGAAAAAATCCAGCGTGTAACTGGAGAGGGCTCGTTTGCATGGCTTTGTGATGGTTACAAAAGGAGCATGTCCTTCGGGAAAGGAGGGTAACGAGGCCGGGGAACTGCACTTTTTCCTACAAATTAGAGGGGGGAGAACCACAAACAAACTGGCTCCAGCAGGAGCTTGGCCCAGGTGGCTGTGGCAGCTCCATCAGGCCGGAGCTCCTCACTCCACACCCCAACACAGCCGCTCTGCTCTGTCCAGCTCCTTCCCTCTGCCCCTAATTAGCCGTTCCCTAACGAACCTGGAAGGATGCCGAGCTCTGAGCAGCAGAGGAGGGAGCTGGAGCGTGGGAAGGTGTGAAACACGTGGGAGGACGTGGGCGCTGACGGCTCCGACCTCGCGGGAGCTGGCGGAGTCCCTACTGAAAGCCACCAAGCTGTGCTGGGCACTTGGCCCGGAAAGAGGGGCAGGAAGGGAGGAAAAAGGCAAAAAAAATCCCTAAAACCACTAATTAACTTCAAATGCTGGTAAATAGGTTTACACAGGCGGCCTGCAAAGCCCTGAGCATGGGACTGAGCTGCCACAAAGATGCCTTGTGCCCAGGTGTGTGGGAAGGAAACACCAGCAGGATCATTCCCATGGGACGGCAGCCACTCAGAGCAGAATTCACTGTGCCTCTGTGCTTCCAGGTGGTCCAAACCCTGGCCACGATGCTCTGGATGGATCCCTGCAGGCTTTGGAGAGCCTAGAAAAGGCTCAGAGCTCACCCCATGCTAAGCAGGGGGGTTATGATCATTGTATCTGTGATTTTCATGGATGTAATGACCAGGGATATGCAGGGGAAAGGGTCCTGAAGACAACTCCTGACCCCACAGCACTGCTGCAAAAGGACAGGATGGCCAGACAACCCCAGAAATGGCTCCAATATTTATCTTACACCACAGGGAACACCAGGACAGGCTAAACTTTGTCCAGAAATCAGCTGCTCCTGCTAACCATTTGAATTCAGTCAGATTTAATTAAGCTTCCTCCCCGAATTGTGGGTCCCCTGCTCCACAACCTCATCCCCTCCTCGTGCCAAAGGGCTCCGGGTCCTTCTCTGACCCCGGCCCATAACTCAGGGCGCCCAAAGATGAGCAAACCCCTCATCTTGTGACTCAAAAAGAGCCGCCCAAACTTTTCCAGGGAAAAGCCCCTGTCAGAGGCAGCAGCTCCTTAGGGATTATTTGCACACTTAATAAAGAACCGCTCAGCACAGGCAGAGCACGGAAAAGGAGCAGCTCACGTTCATTCCTGGTGGGAGAAGATGAGACAGGAGCGTGGCTCTGCTCACAGCTGTCACCTGGGCTGTCCCCACACCTGAGATTCTGCACTGCACTGGCACAGGTCACCCAGAAAAGCTATCCCTGGAAAATCCCATCCCTGGAGTTGCTGAAGGAAGCTTGGAGCAACCTGGGATAGTGGAAGGTGTCTCATGGCAGGGGGTGGGACAAGATGGGCTTTAATGTCCCCATCCCAGCCCTTTCATCAGCTCTACCTCGAGGTACTCCAAGTGAATTCCAGCCAAGGGGACTGCCAAGGGCTCCCTGCATGCTGCAAGGAGAGGCTGTCCCGCAAAAACATCCCCCCTCCCTCCCCCAGTATTGATTGGATTTGTTGAAACAGATGGAAAAAACAGCTAGTCAGATGCAAAACACGGATATCCAAACCTGCTTCCAAGAAACTGGCTTTCATCTGTATTAAGTTTAATCCCTTTCGATCAAGGCCTGGGATGTAAGCAAAAAAAATTACAGATTTTCACATACCTTTGGGTTCCCATTTCCTCTTGGCTCCAAAAGGGAGCTGGGAGCTCAGAGCAAAACATATGGAGCACCAAAAAAAAAAAAAAAAGAGGTTTAGGAACATTTTGCATGTGCAGGAGAAATTGGAAGCATCCATATGAATCCAATGCACTTGCACAAAGGGTAATTTACCTATTGGAGAGAGAGAGGCCTTAAAATTCTCCTTGCCTGATTTCCTTCATCATTATCCCAGGTGCTAAAGGAAAAAATGCAGCCGTGTATAAAAACAACGCAAAGGAAAGTGTTTAAAAGCCTTTTTTTTTTTGCATTTTGCAGAGCCCCCAACTTCTGGCAGGGCCAAAGCCTCCAGCACAGGTTCTTCGGGTGAAGTTTAAATCCCTTCCAGTCCCAGGCCAGGAGCAGTTCCAGAGCCCATCTGCAGACAGACAGAGCAAGGACAGGTTTGTCCCTCCCTGCCACACCCAGGGGTTTGGTTTTGGAGCGTCACCGTCCCACTGAATGAAAACATCCCACTTCAAGGGAGGCACCTGCAGCTGAACACTTCAGAGACCTCCCTGCTCCAAGCCCTGAAGGCAGAGGAAGCTCTTCCATTGATTCCTCAGGCTTTGAGCCCTGGATGTATCCTGCAGCTCTACTTAACTCCCCCCATCCTACCTGCAAAGCATCAGCCCTGCCCCAGGGAGCCTCATGGAAGCAAAGTCCCTCCTAAAGCCCTCCTGCAGCAGCAGCTTAACCATCACGAGCCGTTTGAGACCAGCTGCGTTTTACAAATCAGGAGAAAAACTCCTTTAAGCTCAAAGAAATTCCTGTAATTCCAAGGTACACAAAAGAGGCAGGAAGCAAACAGGAGTTGTTCGAGTGCTCTGTAAAAGGCAGCTTTTAGAATTTGCCTGGGATTTGCTGCTTTGATTTGTTCAAACCCTGGAACTGCTGTGTCTGCAGGGATGAGAGACCTTTCCCACTGAAGTTTCTCTCCCTGCAGCTACACGGAGTTGGGGCTTGCAGCAGGAATCCCACTTGGCTCCACAGATGGAGGGGCTGCTCCAAGCTTCCTGCACCAGCACAGATCCACCCAGACGAAACATCTTCACCTTCACAGCTTTAAGTTTAAAAAATGGAGGGGAAAAAAGCCCAGAAGAGAAGGAAGGTGCAAAAGAACTTGATGTGCTGGGAATTACAGCCCAGGAGGTCTGGGAACACACAACCAGGAGAGGGCTGGGGCTCTCCACTGCCTGCACACCCCCTTCCCAAGCACCTCAAAACACAGAGTGACAGTGAGCAGAAACACTCAGGAAGAAGAAGAAAAGCAGGAAGAGAAGCACAGGAAAGCAGAATGAAGTTAATTTCCTTAGCCCTAATCCTCTCCCAGACTCTGGGGAGGAGAAGCACCTTGTAAATTTGTGGGGTTTATTATCATTACAAGCAGAATTCCCCCAAAGCCACCCAAGGTCTGAGCTGCCTCCTTGCCCCAGATCAGCACTAACATTTAACTCATATTTAACTCAGCCTGTTAAATATCCATTTCCCAGGCACTGGGAACGCTTGGACACACGATCTAAGCCCATCACACCACCTGGGGCTGCTCCAGGACCCTCAAAACTGCTCTTCAAACTGAGACATGTCTTGGTGCTGCTGAGCTCCAGCTTCATCCTGGATCATTTGCAATTACAAGCTCCTGGTTTCGTAAGTAACTACAAACCCTTGATAAGATCACCTCGAGCATCCTACAACAGTTCAGGTGTGGGGCACAAGGGAAAAGGGCACAATCTCTCCTTTCCAAACCCAGGAAACTTTAGTTCAGATTATGACTTAAGCTCCTACCCCTTCCTCCCAAGCTGGAAGAGGCTCCCAAATCCCACAAAGCCACGTTCAGACATGTAATCAATCAGGGAATCATTTACCCATTTCCTGCACCACTCTGTGAATGTCTGCAAGCATCCAGCAAGTCTGGAAAATAACTGACATGACCTTCAGCCCTCCAATATTGCCAATTTAGCTGTTGTTATTGCCCCTTCCAAAGTTTCTCTAAGGAAAGGAAGGAGTGATGCAGGCTGCCACTCATGGAGGCAGGCAGGAGAATATTCCCACTGCTCCCTCCTCCTGTCCAGAGGGTATGGAAGATTTCACATCAGAAACAAATGTCTAATTTATCCGGGTTCTTGAGAGCCACGTAAAGCCATCACAGGAATTCACTGCTCTAGAAATATTTTTAAAAAAAAACATCCAAAGCTGTAGAATGCTCTGGTTGAACCTTTAGCTGCTCCACACCCGATGACAAGGAGAAATTCCTCATGTATTTTCACCAGACTGTTTCTATCCACTAATTTCCCCTGTCCTGCACCCCTAAACCAGAGGCATGTGCCAAGATTCTGCTGCTGGCCCGACCCTTCCATCAGTGTTACCCAGTTGGACACCTCAGTCACTTCTTGTCAGCCTCAAAAGTGTCACCTCTGGGTTTCCTGGAAAACAACTGTGTTAAATTCCCAATTCCTAGAAAAACAGGCAACCAGCAGGAACTAAACCAGGATGTTCAGGACACTGAGGGCAGGGAGGAGCAGTTCAGAGCAGGGAGGAGAAATTCCCAGCTCCTGAGGCAAGGTCAGCTCACCTTTTTCTGGGAGTTTGCATCATTTTGGGAAGGAAAAAAAACCCTACAAATGTTTAAATTCTTATTCTGTAAGAAGAGCTACAATCAGGGGCCAGTGCTGAGCATCAGAGCTCCTGATTTGGGTGTTTTATTCTTCCTCAATGCACAATTCCTGACTGATTTTTCAAGAACTGTTTCAAAAGGAAGAGAAGCTGGGAAAGGATGGCTCTGCCAGGCAAACAAACACTACCAAGAGCTTTTCTCTTTGCAATTATTCCATGTTTGACACAAACGAAGCCTCTCAAGGCTGTGCAGTGCAGCAGCAGAGCCAAGACATCCGTGTGCAGCAAGGGTGCTGCTCCTCCTCTTCCCTGCCCTCCCTGAATGAGATAAAAGGATTGGGTTTTATTTTATTACAGATTCTGCTTCGCTGGTGAAATACCTTCTGGAAATAAATGTTATTACGGAAATAAAAAAAGGGTTTTCCATCAATCATATCCCGAGCGCAGAAACAACCCTCGCTTCCTCTCTGATTCAGTTCTCAAAATAGCAAGCCTTGAATTTCCCAAATCCATGATTAACTGGAAGCATCAAGAGGCTTCCAGACAAAACTCACTATCTGGAACACTCTCCTACCCCTGGGCCAGGCAAATTCCTGGTCTGGGCTTTCCAAAGAGGATGGCACATCGGACAGAGACCTCCGACACAGCCACTTTTTTCCTGTTTATTAATCCTATGACATCAATTAATGCATTTCCACCTGCAGGAAGGCAGGAGCCTGGGGCAGAGGGAGCAGCAACCCACAAGGCATTTTCCAGAGATGCTCAGAAACCACCTCCCTTCCTCTCATCCTGTAACAGGGGATAAATATACCCACAAAGTGCTTTGATTTGACTGAGGATGTTAAATTTAGTCGCTGCTCTGCCTCTGCAGACAGCAGCGCATTTACTGCTCCGGGGGTGACTGAAACATGCAGCACTCCCAGCACACTGCAAGGGGGCCTAGAAAAGCACTGAAAAGACATCCAAAATATTGGCTCCCCTGACAGGGTGTACACGGGCACAGCTCACAAATGACAGGGTGGAAAGGGAAGCTGGGTGGATTTCCACGGTCACTACTGAACAGAGGGTGAGACAAGATGATCTAAGGGTCCCTTCAGGCTTAACAAATCCATACAGCTGTAAAAAAAAAAAAGGAAAAAAAAATCATAGATTAGATCTTGGCTGTCTCCAAGAAAAAAAAAAGGAGTCAGGCACGATGTTTTCAGTCGGTGATTTAAGGAATGTAAATAGCTTTGTCAAGGATGCTCAGGCAGATTCCCCAGCTGGATCCTCCAGTGTGAGCTCAGCTCTGCTCAGGACCTGCATCGAGCCAGGATGGTTTAAAACAGCAGGGAAAGCAATGTGGCAGCTGGAGAGCTCCGTCCTCACTGGGGAGGGGAGGGAAGCAGCACACAGAGGGTGTTTGCATCCCAAGGGAACACGATCCCGATGCCCCCGGTGCTGTGCCTGCATCCCCCAGCTCGGTGTGCAGCGCTGGGAGCATCACAGCAGCTCCTCAGCGGCTCCAAAAGTGTCACCAGCTGCTTATCTGCCGCTGAAAAACGTGTTTAAAAATTAATAGGAACAGATTGAGCAAGTGTGGAACACACAGTGAGCGGGAGCTTTGAGGAATTTTGACACGCGCCGTTCAGATGGGGTGGGCTGGGAAGAGCCAGCCTTGGTACAGGAGAGAAAATGCCCAAAATGCACTCAGACATCATCCCAGGGAGAAAGGGAAACGTGGCCTGAAGCACCACGTGCTCCTTCTCCCAGCCCTTTAATCAGACTTTAGAGACAAAGAGCAGCTGGGCCGTGCGCTGTGGTCAGCCTGGGGTTGCAGGGGGAGGGAATAAAAAGGGATTTATCCATGTGTTAATGCAGGCTCCCATCACCACGGCCCCCTGATGGCTTTAAGGGCTCAGGTTTGAACACACGATGTTGATAAAGGTCATCGAGATGGATGAGAGTCCTTGACAACGCCCTGTGCAGGAGGGAATGAGGGTCCCAGCGGGGAAAAACAGTAAAAAAGGAACAGGAATTACTGGTGCCAGCAGGGCAGAGCTGTGGGCAGCGTTATCAATAAATGCCAACAGCCAAAACTGCATCCCAAAGGCCACCGATGCAAATCTGAGCATGAGATCAGAGACATAACTGCTGTCACCTCAGCTAGAGCAGGTCAGGGAAAACTCCTCCCTGGAGCTCTCCTGCAGAACAAAGAGATTTTGTAGTAAAACAGGTCAAACTGGTTTCTGTCCCATGGAGCTCCTGGAAGTGCCTGACAAGTATTTACTCGGGGGAAGGGAAGGGGAAACTGGGATTTGTTCTGAGCTGGCTCTCTTGACATTTTCTGACTGCCAGTAAGAGCACGTTAAAGTCTTATCGACTTTGATGCCTTAAGAGGCCTCCTAGAAACAGAGACCGGAGAGGAGGAAGGGAATAAAGGTGGGGATTTATTTGAAAGGCCTTCAAAGGTACCCCTGGGGAGCCAGAGGCTGCTCTCGAAATGGACCCCAAGGTGGACAACGGGTCACGAGTTGCTCACACTTTGATAGGTTTGGTTCATTTGCGTATCAGGGTTCATTCTCCAATTAAAGCTTCAGTTAATGATGTAATTTCCCCTCAGCTCACCCCCTCTCAGAGGCTTTTGGTTTACACATTCTGGGCCTAGGACAGTCTGGGTGACCTTGGAGACAAAGCCTGGCGAGACTTTGTTGTGTCTGCCGAGCAGGAGAGAGCAGAAATGAACAGGCCACAAGAGACTCCAGAGTTACACACCAGGCAGTGCAGGATTTGAAAAATATAAAAGTTAAAACCTAAGGCATCAACTTCACAACCAGCACCACTGAGTTACCACTGAACAGAACATTTTATGTAGCACAAAATCCCCCCAAATCACAGTGAGCCCCTGCTCAGATGCCTCATGTGGGGCATGAAAATCCACACTGCAAAGAACCACGTGTGCTTGATGGCAGCAATGTCTGGAATTCCCAGAGGAAAAGCTCAGCCTGGTGTAAAACTCAAAACTGAGAAGTGGGACAGAAAAAGGAGAAAGGGCTTTCTGCTCTGATCAATACTGAGGAGCATTTTACCTTTGTCCAATGGAAAAAGGCAAGGTTTCCTTTATATCCACAAACAAACAAAGTATTTTCCAATTCTGGATTTCAAAAAAGCCCAAAAAAGTCCCTGAAAATTGAGTTTTAATGACTCGTTTCCCCATCTGCTATTAAGGCCGCTTTTTGTTCAAAACATCTTTCTTTCGTGCCATATTTTGGCCAGATGTAGACAATGTGCTTGGACTGCAGAAAAGAGCGTTTGACAGCATTACCAAGAGATAACCAGGCTCAGACCAAGCCTTGCAAAAGAAAAACCTTTCATTTCACATCAGGCCCTCAGCCCCGAGCTCCTCACCGGTATCATCTCATCAGCCCGCAGAGCAACCAGCCCGCAGGGACGGATCTGAAAGGTTTGAATAATTCCCCATCAAAATCAACCCCACTCGGATGAGACTTCCACCAAAGCATCAAGACAGTACGAGACAGGCTGTGAAAGAGGGAAAATATATTCTTGTCAAAATGACATCCCCCTCAGGAGTACAATCCCCACAAAAGCGTTTGCCCGCGCGCATCGTGTCGGATTTCAGATCCCGCACTCCTGAAACGCATTATGCTGGGTACTTGAATAATTATGTTTGACTTATTTAACAATTTAACATTCACACGCTCGGCTTTACAGCTGGAGAAATAAAAATCACATGTTTGAGGGGCTAAAAAGGAAAAAAAAAATCAGTAAAAGATGGTTTGACAATGTATAGATATTTCTGCGGAAATTATGTCCGCAAAAAGAACGTTCAGCTGAGCAAACTCCCTCCCCCTCGCTGCCTGGGAATGGGATTTGGGGTGGTGGCACTGCTCAGTGAGGAGCTACAGTTGTGGATTTGGGGAATTGGGTGCGAGCAGGAGGAGCAGCTGCCTGTCCTTGAGCTGCTCCAGCTTGGAATTCTGTGTTCCCACTGCTCATCCAACCCCACTTCCAGCCACACCTCGAAGGAAAAACCATCCCAGGGGTGATGTGTGCTGACCTGTGAAGTGAACAGAGATCTGGGCTCTCCTCAGAGTGTTCACAGGCACCCTGAAAGTCACACAAAAGCCAAGTTTCCTCTCCCAGCAGCAGCGTCCTGGTGGTGCCTCCGGACAGGGAACAGATGGGCTCCAATGGGAATAAAAAGACCCTCCCAAATGTCCAACCAGCACCCACCAGAGAATTTGCCACCCCAGAACTTGCTAGAACCCCCTCCCGTGTTTCATTCCTTTCCCACTGCATGCCCAGGGAGTGGAGCCTTTTCCTGACCACGCTGCCCAGTCCTGTGCCCCCAGATCCCACCGGGATCCAGCAGCAGCTCAGGGAGCCCAGGATACGAGAGGGGAGAGCTGATGGGTCAAGAGAGAGAGAAAGACAGAACTGTCATCACTGCAGCATCCAGGGAAAACCCAGGGGAACGTCCCTGCTGGTTATCACAGCAGGAATACCGAGGCAGCCCCTGCTAACAGAGGTCCCGCCGATGTATTTTTCAAGTGCTTTATTCTGCTGCAGACGTGGAGTATGATCAGCAATAAATGTTTGCAGGGTAGGAGGTGGTGGCTCTGGTATCTGTAAAGCTCTGGGTAAGAGCTGAGGAGCCCTGCACCAAAATAATTCAGTGTTTATTAAGACCTCCATTAATCCAAGCTATTTATGTTGGAATGCCTCCATTAAAAAGCACGATCCCAGCTTGCTGCCTCTCACCCTCGTTCCTCACACCTGAACACCAGTGGGAGTGGGTCTGAGCCAGGGTTATCCCAGTTTGCCCCAGCATGGGCAGTTTCTCATCCAGCCCTGCCACCAGCACGTGCTGTGCATTGCATTCTGCTCCTATAAAATATGGGATCTCTTCATCTGCTCATCCCAGCCCCGGTCAGGGGTCACAGCTCCACCAGAAAACGCTTCCATGGTGGATGAGCAAAGGATGGGACATGTCTAAAGCAATCAGACACACACACAGAGCTGGAGATGTTTCCCTGGATCTGCCAAGTGCACTCGGTGATGTCTTCATTCCCTCGTGGCCCTGCAGCTGCTTCCCCGCAGATCCCTGGGGATGTTCTGATGGGAATTTCCCTCAGGGGCTGTGTACTGCCTGCTGGGGGTGATGGCACTGTCACCTCCCCTCCAGTGACTCCAGCAGAGATACTGGGCCCAACCTCCCTGCCCCTGTGTCAAGCCAATCACTTCATGATATAAATGATCTAAATTATTTAAACATCCATCCCCTCTCTTACTCCTGACAGCATTCCCAGCAGCTTTTGCACTGCCAAAGGCTCCCAGGAGCCAGCTCTCCTCTGGACCCTTTTCAGAAGGGCTCTCAAGTGCCCTTGGCCCCTTCCCTGCCTTTGGTTTGCTCCATTCCACACAAGAACCCTTCCCTGCCCATCCTAAGAAGCCACAGCACCTTTTCTGTGGGAGAAATGAAGGTGCCAGAACACAAATGCAGGGGCTGTCACATCACCCCACACCCTGGCAAAGGGTCCCAGCTGCTGTCACCCAGAGCAGCACAGGCTCTGCTGGGTTTCACCTCAAACAAATGCGCATCCCACAGCTTGGGAGAGAATTTTAAATGAGATATTAGAAGAGGAAGCCCGGCCAGGCCCGTCCATGGATCCCACAGAGCAAGCCGGCATCGTATGGTGTCTTTCCAACAGCCTCTCCCGAATGATCCCGGAGAGCCCAGTGCTGTTCACCAGCTCCGAGGCAGGATCCAGACCTGTGGAAATCCCCACCTCTCCTCTCTGGCTGCTGGCCCTACAGCACATCTGTGTTCCTGCCTTTGTTTGCCCGGGGCCACATCTGTCCCCGGAGCTGCTCCTGCGCTGCGCGGTGCCATCGGGCTGGAACCGACACCTCACCGCAGGAAAAACTGCAAATAAATACAATTACAAATAAATAAATAAGCCGGTGCAACCTGTTAAGCGAACAGCTGGGGTGCTCCACGCCTGCTGTCACCGGGATTTTAACTTCAGAGCGTCTCCCCACCCGGACACAGACGAGTCACCGGTGAATTTGCATTTGGGATGTAAATATGGAGCTCTCCACTGCTCCATGTGCCAATCCCCTTCCCAAACCCCCTCTAAAACTGCGTGACAGTCAGACAACAGAGTGGAAACGATAAGCTTTGATGGGGAGAAACTATGCAGAAAAAGGGCCAGAACTGTGTTAAACTATATTAAAAAGCCAGCACGGAAAGCAGTTCAAACAGCTCCCTGTAAAGCAGCTCAGCTCTCTGGGGCTCTGTTTAACAGACATCCTTTTATTAGAAAGAGTCGCTGAAGATGGCTGTTTAGCACTTCCAATAAAGGATAGGTGGATGGGGAGGGAGGGTTTTTTTTCCATTAAAATTACAGAAGGGCCTGAGGCAGAAAGAAAGGGAAAACCTCCAGATCCAGGGTTTCGTTTCTGCGCTGTTCATTAAGGCACCCAACGAGCACCAGGATCCGAACTGGTCACAGGCTGGGAGGCGTTCTCTGACTTGGAGAGTCCACCAGTCATCCAGGGGGCTTAGCTGAGACAAGGAATAGGTGCTTGGATGATGGAAATGAAGAAGGAAATGCCAAAAAAATAAAGGGCGATGAAAAGAGAGGCTCTGCAGCCAGCCCAGCATCTCCCCTGCTCCACACACCCCTCTGACACAGCTGGACATAGCTGGCTGTGAAGAACACGACATCTTTTATCCCAAAAACCCCCAAAGTGGAAAGCAAGAGCCTGGCAGAAGCCTCCAGCTACACCATTTTGTAGAAAAATCTCTTTTACGAGCTCCACAGCCAGTCGAGGGCAGGAATTGCAGCAAGCAAGGAGGGAACATCTCCCCTGGGAGAGCCAGGCAGAGCAGGGGGGTTCCTGTGCTGGCAGCAAGCGCTGGCTGATGCTCCTCATCACCCAAGAGCTGCCAGTAAAAATCCTTCCCTGGTCCTTCCTGCTAAACCTTGGGTCTGCTCCAATTTTCTCACCGTGGCATGTTATTAATGCTCATTATCATCAAGATCTCGGTGTGCAAGCGAGATTGGGTTTGTTTTCCACCCAGGCTTGTGCTTCCCACATCTCAAATCCCAGCACAGCAAAGCGAGGGGACAAATGCCTGGAAAGCAGTGAGAAAAATATCTAAAGGGTTATGGAAATAATCTCGGAATTGATCATGGGATGTCCAGGCCCTGAGTAAGGCAAACACCAACCTCCACCCCAGTTTTTCATTAGAACATTAAAAAATGATGCTAAATTGCCTTTGATACCAGAGGAAGATGACCAGAGAGGCCATCTGGTTTTAGCCAGCTGATGTTTTCTCCGCACAGCCCCCGTCTCCAGGGCAGACCTCAAATTTGTTGCATTATCTAATCTCAAACACGGCAAAAAGAGGCTGGAGATTTTAACACCAATCCCACTGCCCGGCCTTTCCCACTTTGAGCATGAAGAGAACGGGAGTCGAGACACGTAAAGAACAGCACTGTGAAAAATAATATTAAAAATGCTCCTATTTGGGCCCTCAGGCCTGCAGAGAAAGATGCTTCATTATCCGAGTCTAAGAAATTAATTATGCTTTAATCATTTTTTCACTACAAAAGGCAAGTCTTTTTGGCTTGCTCTGCTCTTGAAGGGAACCCCTGAGCCAAGCTCCACTCCCCCTTGTTCATCTCATCCAGGATCCAGCCCAGGGCTCACTGGAGCATCAGGGATCATCCCCTGGACCAGCCCCCCCAGCCCTGCACCCCTCCATGTCCCACACACATTTATAAACAGAGCATCAGGATTCCCTGTGTGCAGACACAGCCCAAAGCATCTCCTCTCGCCCTCCAAAACGGGCGAGATCTTCCTTTCAGCCAAGAAAATCAACTTAGGATCAGCTTTAAGGGGATCAGACAAGTTTGGCATCACATCAACAAGTTCAGCATCACATCAACAAGCTGCACCCCCTTCCTTTGGCTTCTCCAGGCACCAGTGGGAGCCCACCCAGGCCTTGGGGTGGGTTTCAGAGCCGCCCTCGCTCCGGCCGGTGCCGAATCCGCTCGCTTGGCACTCCAGTCTGGTTTCCATAGAAACAGGTGGATAGCACACAGCAGCTAAATCTTATTTACTGAGTTAAAGAAAAGGGCTGCACAAGCTGTAATTTAGTCCTAGGGGTAAATACGACATTATGAGAAATACAAAGATTTCACGATGGCAAAGAAGGTGGCTTTTCACTGCTGGTTTTTGCTTTAACATCAATTATTATTACAAGATTAAGAGAAATCAATGCACTCCCCCTTTAAAAAGTTCCACTGCCCTAACTTCCTAATAGACGTTTACACATAATTTTTAAATTAAATGCTAGTGGGTTTGGGAAGATTATTTCCTCTTCCCCAATCAGACATAACCCCACTAACAACTGAGGAAATGTCCACTTAGTAACAGGTACTACGTTGGCCATAACCATCATTTAAAGCAAGTACCACGACCCCAAGTCCAACAAGATGCTCTCAAACTGCAAGCTCTCACTTTTTTCCCAACAGATATATTTAGACCAGACCAGAATTGATGTAACAAGCCACTTATGAACACCTGAGGGCAACGCTGTTTGTAAAGCATTTAATTTTGGGTGTATCCCTTCCTCTCTGAAAAAAGGAATGGTTCCTTGTGTGCCCCTCAAAAACACACAATGAAATCTGTCAGTGCTTTGAATATTAAGATTTATAGGTTGGAGACATCCCTCAAATCACTCTGCCTTGCCCTGCACAACGGCAGGGCTGGAATATGTATTATTTGGGATGAATAATACATGATGGTACCGTAAATCCAGTCCCAGCTGAGCACATGCTCTTCCAGCAAGGAGCCAGGAAGGTTTCTGGGACCACACCGGGCTGGCTGCAGGGAGCGTTCATCTCTTTGCTAATGAAGGGAGTTGCTGCTCCAGCCTGGAAAAGGGACTGGAAAATCCTAATTAATGAATGGTATTCAAACCCCACGCACGTCACTCTCCGTGACAGCCCCAATCTCTTCCCACCAGAGACCCTGGGGCTCACTCCAGCCCTGGCTGTTGGGAACCAAGGTTGGTTTAAAATAAATGAAGCACTGGCAGTCCTTTCCTTACTGGGGGGGACAGGAGGGTGAAGGAGAGGTCATTGAATAAAGGGGACCTGCAAAATTTGGGGAAGGATGGTGTTTAATCCCCTTTAACTGGGCTCAGCCATCCCGCACAAGGCACTGGTTTTGGAGGACAGTGGAGGTTGCCCCCAGTGCAGTCCCATCCCCAGGATGTGCCACATTTTCCATGTCACATCATCCATCTCATCCCCACCAGGCCAAGAATCAGAGCAGCCCCTTCTCAGCCCAGCATTTCCCTGTGCTGGACATTCCAAACAGTTCTTTTTAAAATGACCATGGAAGTGGCTTTTCCAGGCAGCCTGACAGCAGCAGCTGATGTTTTCTCATTAGCTGAGCTGGGATGACATTGCTCATGGCTCTGCCAGGGTAATAAAGGAGCCAGCCAGCAAACAAAGCAAAAATCAATATGGATGAGTGTAATATTTTTCATAATGTCTTTATTGTGCACAGCCTTCCTCGTGCAGCTATCCATAGCCACACTTTCTCCTCTTTTTTCCCAGGGAATGAAGTGATGGGAAATGTTCTTATTCCACACCAGAAAATCCAACCCTGATTTTATCACTCCTTAAGAGTTTATAAATCAAACCCAAACATGAGCAGACTAAATCAAATACCCATCCTCACTGGTGGAGCTGGTTTTTCAGACACGCCCTGAAGCCCCAGGTCCTGCTGGTGACCCTGGGGACATCCACACGGCACCGTGTCCCCCGGGCTGGGAGCAGGAAACGGCCTGAGCCGCTGGATGCTCGTGAAATGAGCAGAGGAAGAGAAACTACACTCCAACAGGAAACTTTGCAAGCAAACACAGCAGAACCACATCCTTTCCAAAGGCATCCTCTCCATGGCAGCCGTGACCCCAAACGACCGGTGCCGAAGGGAGGGGGGGGAACTGGGAGCTCTGGCTGTGAAGGCTCCAGGCTGGGAGCACAAGGGAATCGCACCATAAACAGGGACCTCCAGCAAGGACCATCCTGCCCCAAAAGAGCTGCCACGCAGGGAGGAGCAGGGAAGAACTTCCAGGCTTCCAACTCCCACCAGAGGCTCTGATGCATCAGCCAGCACCTCCCTGCAGCCTGGCTTTGCTGCCACATAGGGAGCTGGAGCCCTGGATTTGGGGGCTGTGCACCTTCCCTGCAGCTCTGCCCTGCCCCAGTTGGCACCATGAGCGGGGCCGCTCCAGTTTTCATCTGCAGGTGCTGCAGGATAAGCATGGAAACACCACAATTCCCACAAAAAAAGTGCTGGGCAGTGAAGCCACGGTGACAGCAGACATGTCCCCATCCCTGCCAGGGACTGCCACCATGCCAAGCAGGATCAAAGTCTCGTGATGTCAGTTAGGCACAGCAGAAATGACCTCAATTACCCCACACTGAGCGAACACCCTGCCAAGTCTGGAGCCCGCTGTGCTTCCAGGCTTGCTGTGTGGAAAAACCTCTCGGACACAAAGGTGAAGCCACTGGCAGACAGCAAAAGCTTTGATACAGAAGCTTTTTTCTGATGCCAAGTTACCTGCCAGGCTCAAAAAGTCACTGCCACCCTCTCCTGTCCCCTGTGTCACCCCCTGACAACCCCGCTCCAGCTGCTTGGACTGTTCAGTAAGAGGAAAGCTTTCGCAGAGTCCTTCAATCCATGAGCCTAATGCCACCATCAAAGGCACCTGGACACTTCCGAGCACCTGGCTGGATGCAGAAAGGGCTCTTTACATTTTAAAATATCCAGTTCTGCTGCTGCAAGGCTGAGCTCGCCTGCAAAGTACCCGAGGGGGCTGCAATCCCCAGCCCTGCTCACAGCCAGCACCAGGAACCAGACACACGCTTTGCTGCTGCCATTTGATTTTAATTGGTCCCACTAATGGCACAGCTGATTGTCTCCAAAGCATCCATGCAGGAAAATCAGGGCTCTTTTTCCAAGCAACTGGTTGGTTTCGGTACCTGCACCAGGGTTTTTGAGTTAATAAAGGAGAAAAAGAAAAGAAACGATCCCTCTGTGGCTTTGCTGTTGGTGGGTAAGCAGAAACCATTGATTAAAAATGAGCAATGAGAAGAGGAAGCGCCTCTGTGCTCCACAAACAGCTCGGGACACAATGGTTTATACTGCACATCACTCTAACCCAGGGAAATAAATAACCTCTCCCTGGACACTGGCCTCAGCCAAAGGATGGCAGGACAGAGGCAGCGCTGCAGGAAGGGACGCTCTGAACTAAATGTGGATGATAAGGTATCGATGAGAAGGAGGGAAAAGAAGATTTTACCTGGCTCAGAACGAGTCAGGCTCCACTGGAGATTCCCAGCCTGGCTCCAGCTGGCACCAGTGAGACACTGGCAGCTCTGAGAAATTCCTCCCTGGGAGGGTGGCAAGGCCCCGGCACAGGTTGCTCAGAGAATCCCTGGGAGTGCCCAAGGCCAGGATGGACGGGGCTTGGAGCACCCTGGGATGGTGGAAGGGGTTGGAACTGGATGAGCTTTAAGATTCCCTCCAAGCCAAAGTATTCTGTGACCCTGTCCAACGAGAGGTCCCACACAGACCCTGCTCAGCCCTGCACACCTTCAGCACCGATATTCCCACCAATCCTTACAGCCGTTAACAAATCCCCAGCAAAGCCCTGCAAACAGTGCCATTTTCCAGATGGAAAACCCAAGATCCAAAGACACCTGAGCAATGGGACCAAGAGAAAAAGCAGCAGGATGATGCCTGGGCTGTGCTCTGCACGTGTCGTGCTGCAAGCCCCGGAGCGGGGAGGAAGCCGAGCCACGCCTGGAGCAGCCAAGAAAAACTGAGCTGTATTTATATCCAAAGCATTGGACAGCAGGTATAAAAGCAGAGATCCAATCCAGCTCTGCCCAAAGGGGAAATGGGGGCTATCCACGGCCATATTTTTAGGGAATATTTGGTATATTCCGTGCTGTGGGCTTTGCAGTGAGTGGTCTGTGGCTTCAGAACGGGCAGCTCTGTGCACCCATGCCAGGCAAAAAGGGAAATGAAGTTGGAGATGACACACAGCCCGTTAAAGATATTTTCTCCTGCGCCCTCATCCAGATTCCCACTGGGAAAATACGAGTGTGTTCATTTATTGCATCATCAGGTCTGTGGGGGAAGCGAGTCACAGAGGTTGGGGAGCATTTGCTTTTGGCAATTGAACCTTCACCATCACCCCAAGCCCCTGAGCCCATCACCGGGGCCAGGATCCCAGGGGTGTTATTGTTTGGAGAAGGCAGGCTAAATCTCCAAGGGCATCGCTGGGGAAAGGGGGGGGATGAAAAGAGTTTTAAGTCCTTGGAGGGGGAAAAAGAAATGCGGGAAAAACCAGAGTTGAGGATACGGAGCACAGCTCAGCTCCCTCCCCTCGCCTTCCCCAGCAGAATGTGCACAAACACATCCTGTGGCCGGGGCTTTTCATCGGCTGCCAGGGAGATAAAGGGAATTCCTGCCGGCTGGGGCGGGAGCAGCGCCTGGTGCGAGGCAGTGCCAGCACCAGGACAGCAGGAAAAGGGCCACGGGAGCCACTCTGCACACCCAGGGCTGCTGCCACCAGCTTTGGGGGGGGGACACAGCTTTGGGGACAACCTCAAACCAGTGCTCCTTTAGGTGGGCCATGGGTTAAAGCCATGGAGATCTGAGCCCTGCCTGGAATTCCTGTGCAAATGATGGAAGGAAAATACAGACACAAGTCAGGGCTGACGGCACGGGATCCATCCCAGGGACACAGCAGTGACAGGCAAGGACAGCACGAGCTGGAGCTGTTGGCTCCTTGGTGTGGATACTCCAACTTTTGGAATGGATCCATGACCAAGTCCCCATGGAAGAAACAGAAATCACATCCTCCACATCGAGGGTGGGGTAGGTTTGGGAAGGGCCTGGCAGCGCTCAGGCTCTGCTCCTGCACCAGCACCAAGCCCTGAGGGCTCATGCCAAGGGAACCACCACCCCACAGAGCTCCCTGCATGGCCTGGCTGCTCATCTCCAGCACAAGGAACAGCTGGAAGCTTACGGGATTTTTGTCTGGAAACAGCATCTGATGGAGGCAGGCCTGGGGGGAGTGAAGGGGGCACCAGGAGAGGACAAAGCAGACGGACAGCAGGGACAGAAGGGATGGGAAAAGGCTGGAGACTGGGGGTGTTTAAGCACGGAAAGGTTCTCTCCAGGATTTACCCCAAAGTAGCTAATCTGCACTAACAGGAGTAAAACAAAGAGTGATGTCACCAGCTCCATCTGCTTCAAATTTGCTCTAAGCCTTAAATCTCCCTAATTAAAATTTAAAAAAAGAGAGAGAGATAAAAAAACCACACCAACATTTGCTAGATGAACCCAAAGCGAAGCAAACATCCCCACACATACACAAAATGCCTTTCTTTCCAACCAGCTCAAAATACTGGCACTGGGAAGCTCAGAGAAGCCCTGGAGGTTATAAAATCCAGCGGGGTGGGATGGCACAGGAAGGGGCACGGTGACAACCTGCTGGGTTGGGAGGTGACCGCCCAGCCCTGGGTGCCACGGCAGAGATCAGGCACAGCACAGCCCCAGCTGCTCTGGGGGCTGCTGCTCTCTGCTGCTGTGGCCTTTTAACGGCTGTGCAAATGGGAAAACCGATGAGGGTGACATCACAGCACGCTGTCACCTCCTGTGAGGTTTGGTGTCGGGTCAGAAATATTTTTTCCAGCGAACTCTTGAGCAGAAACGAGAGTCGCTCGCAGTCAGGCCGTTATCTGTCACAGCACTGCAGCCAGGGCTCTCAGCTCATCCAGGAAAAGCTTTGGGGGTCATGGGATTCCCCCAGGAACACCCAGGGAAGGAGAATCAGCCCAGCAGCACCTGGCAGAGGCCCAGCGAGCACCCGGTGAGGAGCCACCACGGTGTTTGCCCACAGAGTTTTCTCCAATTTCACAGCAGGTGAAACCAATCCTGAGAAACACCAGCTAAAAAGTGGATTTCCTCCCTTCCAAGCCTCCCTCCAGCCCTCCTGCCCGTCAGCTGCACCCAGAGAGTGCTGCCCTGCATTAGCTGCTCACACACTGTGAACTCTCCCAGTGCTGAGACTGCAAATCCAAACAACCCCAAATTTCCCAAACCATCAGTGGTTCCACAGCCTGAGGCAAGGCCTCGTAGAGTTCTGCTAGCTCAGAACTGCTGAGGCACCAATATTCTCCAGAACACCCGGTGTGGGGCTTGTTTCCTTAAATCACAAGCAATTCCAGGCCCTTATCTTCATAAAAACTTGGACCTATACCATTTTTGAATTGATTTATTAAGGATACACCTGTCTTTCAGCAGCTGGTTCTTCTCCCCAGACGAAAGCCCCTTTCCCAAGTTTATCCCACACAAACCTCTGGGCATCAGCAATATTGGGATACAGGGGCTGCTGCTCGGCTGCTTTAATATCCCAACTCACACAGCTCCTTGGGATCTGATTTATAACTATAGCAGAAAACCTTATTGGAATCAAAACTAATTTATAGACTCAGGAGGGGAAAAAAAAAAAAAATTGACGTTTTCTAGATCACACACCGTCGCTGTAAATCAATTTCCATTCTGTGCCCCTGGTGCAAGCTGCTTCCAGCCTGGGTGAATAAATGCCAGGAGTAATGAGTTTGGAAACAACCAAATGTAACAAAGAAATGACAGCCACTGAAAAATCCTTCTCCTGCCAGGAAACCCCAAGTGCAGATTAAAGCAATTACCAGAACCCGAGTGACGAGGCAGAGGAGAGCAGGAGTTTGAACAAGGAGCTGATTTTCTGTCTTTTTTTGTTTATATTCTCTTCCTTCTCCAAACAAAGCCACGGAAGATGCTCAGTCCTCTCCTCCTCAGCAGCTGCTCCACGGGAGCTCATCGTTGTTGGAGGGGGATGAACTGAGCAGCAATTTCGGATGTGGGTAATGAGTGTCCCAGGGATTTCAGGCAGGGAAGGCTCCTGGAAAGCAGGAGGAGGGCAGGAGAGGGTTGAGCAGGGAAGAGTTGGACATGGACAGGAACGGCAGCTGCAAAGAGCCACCCCTAACGCAGCCATCGCTCCCCCAAACACGTCGTGGGGTCAATCAGCAAACTGCAATTTCCTGCGGGATAACTCTTCCCTCTGCTTGTTTCTGCCCTGCATTGCTGCAGTTTGAGGATTCCCCTCGTCAGGGGCGCCTCATCTCCCTCGAGGTTTGGGCTTTGCAGGTGGCAAATGCCATTTCACAGCCAAATCCAGCTGGAGGAACCCCACGGTGGGACACTAAACGCAGCACACCCCCCTCCTCACACACAGCACTGGAAATGCCACAAAGAATCTCCTTTTTCAACGCATTAGGCCCAAAAGTGGTGGATGAGTGGTGGATAAGGAGCTTTGCAGTGCTCTGTATCGACAGGAGCACAGCCAGCTGAGAAACACAACCTGCAAACCTTGCCCAAAAACCTGAGAATCACCCGACCGCGTGTGACCTCCTGTGTGCAACCCTGCAGAAGGCCTGGCTGTCACCGAGAAGAGGCTTTCAGTGCCATCTGCTCTACTTTGGAAGCCTCAGCTCCACAGGGCAGAGACAGAACTCTTTGTTTATCAAACCTGAAGGAGTTCACGGGTTCCTCAAGGCATCTCCTGGTGCTTGGGTTGCTCTTGCACCTGGGTTGTGCCAAGCAGGAGCAGCTCCAGCCTCTCCAATCCCTGGCACTGCCTCCTTCACAGAGATTTCCACTCACGCAGAGCTTTGGGATACTCGGAGATGAAAAGTGAGGGATGTAAAATCATCCACTTTTACTATTGCCGAAGATTAAAAGCCAAACACAGAGTCTGGCTGACAGCAACCAGCTCGGGAACCGCCAGACATCGTTTCACTCCAAGAAAACACTGAGACAATAATTGAATAAACTCACAAGAAGGTGAAATTACGGACGAAAGCGGCGCCCAGGTGAGACCTCACACACGCCCCCTCAGCCCACAGCTTCAGAGACACACGTGGGGATCAAACACCTCCTCCTCCTCCCTGCAGAGCAGGACACAGCCGCTTGCAGAGGCACACATCCCAGGTGGCATTTGGGGTTCTTTCTGCCAGGTTTGCAAAGGAGTTGGCAGCCGGTGAGGCTCGGCAGCCAAGGATCCCAGCTGCCCCTGATAAGGAGTGATGCTCTGACCGCTGGAATCGCTTGATGTATGGCACTAATTTGAATTTCTGTATCAGAAATGCAAATTCAGCCCCGGGGCCATTCTCCTGGATGTGGCTCCCGGCACACACGTGCTCCAGAGGTGAGTTCTGTAGAAAATAAGAGCGAAACTAATTACTGGTCCCAGTGCAGGGAAGCTTTTGTTACAGTTCAGAAGGAAAAGGAACAAAAGACTGGTATGAAAAACCACCAGGGTGACTCAAATTTGTCTTCCATTAAGAAGAGCCTGGCTAAGACAGATCTCCTGCATTGAGGGGAGCGAAAGGCAGTGCCAGGTCCCATCTGTCCTTGTCTGGCATGGACACACGGAGGGGGGGATGCTGGGTGGGAGGAGGTGGGTGCCAGGGCAGGACTCTCCAAACCACCCAGTGATTCCTCACACCACAGCTCTCTCCAGGGCTGGGTGCCCTGGGGTTTATAAAATACTGATGTGTAAAGAATGAGGAGAATGTCTGGGCACGAGCCAGGTTTTCTTAAAGAAGGTGGTGAGTTATTACCAGCACTGGTCCCTGCTCTCTGCTCCAGCACACCCAGCAGCCAGCCCTGATGACTCCATGCTCTGAAAATCAACTTTTTTTTTAGCAACAGAACAAGAGGAGAACACCTGGAGCTGATGTAAAACCCTGGAGAGCCTCCCAGCAGAGAAAGCCAACGGAGTAGAGCGTGAGCATCACGTCAGGGTGCAGAGCAACACCAGCATGCTGTGTTTTCCCAGAGGATCACAGAATCACCAGGTTGGAAGAGACCTTCAAGACCACCGAGTCCAACCCATGCCCTAACACCACCTCAACTAAACCATGGCACTGAGTGCCACATCCAACCTGCTTTTAAACACATCCCAGGACGGTGACTCCACCACTGCCCCGGGCAGATGATTCCAGAACTTCGGGATGAACTGCATCCCTGGCTCTGGACCCACCAGCTCCATCATCTCCCGCTGTAGGGGATGGGAATGGAGCACCCTGAGCTCACCCTCTCAGAAAAGCACCGACAGCAGCTCCAGCACCCAAAGTCAGAGCTGTGGAAACAAAGCTGAGCTGCAAGAAGAATAAAGTTTGCAGGTAAAAGCTCAGCAGGGGTGATTCAGCTCCCCTGCTACAGAGAGAGATGTCCCTGTCTACCACGAATTTCAGCTTGGCTTCGAAAGGACCATCAGCCAAAGGCACCACAGTCACGTAACGTCCCCGTCACAGCCCTGGCACGGAGTGACAGCAATTTTGGGGTGTCCTGCTCACAGAGGGGCCGAGAGAATGGAAACTCCATATGGCCGCTTTACAAATCCAGCAGCTTTATACCTTCAGCTGGCTGCAAGGGGAAACGGGAGAACAATGATACCAGTTCCTGACACCCTTTTCTGGGCAGGAAAAAGCCTCTGCCAGCCCGGCAGGAAGGGAGCAGATGGCCCCGAGCCCAGGGCAGGCACCCACGCACCCCCGGCCACGCGGCCGCTGCACAACAACAGCCCCGGCTTTGGCACAGCCCACTCAGCACGGGTTTAAAGCTCTTGACACCTTGCTCCTGGCACGAGTGGGGAGACCTGTGCTGCAGCCCCAGGGCCAGGCAGGAATCAGGGATCCCGCACTGCTCCGGAGCTTTTCCATCCTGGTTGATTCTGTGAGTGGCACTGAGGGAGCTCCAGCACGATGTGACCTCAGCTCCTGGAGTTTAACTGGTCCCAAGTCTGAGCAGGAACATTCCTGTGGCAGGAGGAGAGGCAGCAGCATGGCAGCACCTCTACAAACCCCAAACACAGGGATGAGAGGTGTTTGGTACCCAGCTCCCACCGCCCGGGCTGTGCCCTGACGGATGGATGGGCTCCTGGAAGTGCATTTATTCCCAGAAAAAACCCAGTCAGAGCCCATCTGCGGAGCAGCACAGGGGAAAAAAAACACTGTGCAAAAGGGAAAGGAAGTGGAAAGGGAAAGGAAAACGTCTTTCACTCTTGTGAACAAAACAAAAGCCGCAGATGATCCAAAACAAGCCACAGAGTCCAGTCTGTGACCAGAGCCAGGGCCAGTCTTGCTCGAGTGACAGAAGCAGCTTGAGCTGGGCTCTGCAAACGCCCTGGGGTGTTACTGTGGTTTCCTCACGGGATCAAACTGCAACCTCTTCCCTCCTGCCTGAGCCCCCACGGGCTGCAGAAGCAGAGATCTGCCCTCGGACTTGCATTACCACCTTCTCTCAAGTCTAAACGCTGATAAAACGTTCGTATTTAATTTTAATGTAATTTTTATCTATTTTTTTTATTAAAAGGCACTGCACCCAACACTTGCTTGTTCGACTGAAGGAGAAACCCACTCTATGCGAAGCCTGGCAGAAGTGCAAGGGAAGCATTTTCCCCGTGATTGACAAGATAAAGCCTCCCCGTGATTGACAGGACAAAAGACTCTTGTTTTCAGTTGATAGGCAATGCAGTAATTTTCTTTAAACGGCATCTTTTCTCCCCAGGTCCTTCTGGAAAAAGCACAAACCACAGGCTGAACCCCATATTGAGCTGTATTGATCCCCTGCCCTGGGGAGGAGGCTGAAAGCCAATGACCACCACGTTTTCCATGGTCCAGAGCCTGAAGAACACAAGAAAATCAAATATTTGAGAGCCAGCCGCACTCCTGTAACAGACACAATCCCTGTGCAAACAGGGACGCCTCACCCCATCAGCCTCTGGGTGAGGAGAGCCTTCCCTGAAAGCAAACCCCATCCATCCCTGCCTGTTTTCCTCTTTTTCCTACCCTCACCAGCTTCCTTCCCCCAGCAAGAACGAAAATCAATTCACGCCATGTGCGTTATGGTGACGAATTCACGTTGGTAGACGTGCAGCACACCCCAAATTCCAGAGACTCCAGAAGCTCTAATCCTGCAAACACCTGCATGGAGAGGCCCTGTGGAGCAAGAAACTCATCCCAAGGCTTAACTCTTCCCCTCGGGAATAACCTGTACAGCTGTGAAGTCAAAGGGCTGGTAAAAAGTGGGTGTCACCCCCTCTGTGCGACCTTCAGGGCTGATAAGAAGTGGGTGTCACCTCATTTGTGTGACCTTCTCAGACATCCCCACTGGCTGAATTATTCATTTTGGGGGGAAGCTACGGCAGCGCAGTGGGAAGGAAGGAGAGGGGGACACGAGCAAGGGTTGCTCCTGCTGCATCTCTGTACAGCTCCCAGCTCGCAGAATAAAAAACTCACCAGATTAAACATAATTTTGTTTTTAAATGAAGACAAAACGCACTGTGTGAAAATAAAAAGAAATTAATCTCAAATAATTTGCTTTTTAAACAAAACTATCAGCTGCATTTCAGCCAAAATGAGGAGTTTTTTTAGTTAAGAGTGTGTCTGGAGAATGAAATAAGATGAGAAAAGCCCTTGCCCTGCTGTAACCCACTGCTGTGACAGCAAGGAAGAAGCTTTGCTGTGTTTTGAGTGTGTGAGGAACAGATCCTGGCACAGCTGATCCACACATCCACAGGTTCTATCAGTATTTAGGAACAACACACACAAAGCCTGCACCCCAGAGAAACCCCACCACGTTTCCACCTGGAGGGACAAAGCCGAGTGACAACACGGGACAAACCCATCCAACTCTGAGAAACCAAACCTGACCAGCGCAACAAATAAGTATGAGCAGGTTTATCACCAAAATCCCAGTGTTAGAGCTCATTTTCCTGAGTCACCACCCAGCCTGACCCCGCCAAGCAGCAGAAAACAGCTTTGCTTGCCAGCAGCAAAAACCCCAGCGAGCCAGAGGCGGGAACTGCACCATCAGCTCTCTGTGATCTGCGGCCCAGAGCCTGAAAAAATAATAATAATAATAATAATCCATAACCAAAGGCACAGAAACATTATGCTTTGCCCGCGAATAATGACTTGGGACAGGGGGAAAAGAGACACCCACGCCTGGTTAATGACACGGCTGCGAGACCAGCTCGCATCTGTGATCTGTCTGTGTCGCTCCTCATCTCCCCGAGAAGTTCATACATATTTAAAAAGGCCAAGAGCTCCATTACTCCTCGCTTCTTAGAATAGCAGAAGATTAGAGTCCATCAGGGAGGGAAAGAAAGCATCGAGGGGGAAACGCCGCTCGGTGATTTCAGGGAGTTTTTAGGCCAGGTGGGATGGGATGTCTGGCTTGGGGTGCGTGAGGAAAAGGGATTCGGAGCAGGCACGGGGCTCAGGCTCTCTGTGAGGCCAGCAGGGATCTGCTCTCAATGTCCTCATTGTTCTCCCTGCAGAATTAGCCTGGAAAACTATTAATTATGAACCAGAGCTCCCTCCAACAGGGAGAAAAGCCACCCCAGCTTGTTCTGCTGGTTTGGGTCTGCCCTGGCAGTAGAGATGGTGGGTGGCACTTAGGGGGGCTTCTGCCTTTTTGCTTTTGCTGACAACCAAATTTTTTGAGCAGTTTTGCCTTTTTTTTTTCTTTCTTATGAGCAAAGCAGGGGAAAAAAATAGAATTTTCAGTTTAATTTGTGACTCAGAAGGGCAGGCGCTGAGTTTTGGTAAGCTCCCCTGTGAGGGCAGAGCTGTAATGGCTTTGTGCTCATAGTCACCCCTCCAGGAGGGCTGGACTTCCCTCTCCAACCCTGAACCCAGAGCCAGCACAAATCCCACACTCAGACTTTGATCCCACCAGGAGCATTTTATCACCGTCCCAAAGCCCGCTCAGGCAGCCCAAGTCAGCTCCCGGGGGATGGAGCAGCCTCCTGGTGATATCACAGAGCAGGATGGGCCTCAAGGATCCCTCTGGAATGGAGCCCAGTCCTTGGAAGTGGCTGTGGGGCAGGAGGGACCCGCTGGTCACTGGGAATGCAAGGCTGGAAGTGCCAAAAATCCTTCCTGAGCAGCAGCAGCAGCACGGACTCTCTGCCCACCTCAGCTCCTGACACTGTTTCATACAGAATTCACGGTATTATTTTCTTCCTGCCCACACTGTCACCACCCACTCGTGTAAAAAACTCGGTGTTCATTTCTGTTTGCACAATTAAAAATGTGGGGGGCGGGGGGGGAAATGAAATTACTGCAACGCCCCCCAGGTTACCAACCCTGCCACGGTGAGCATCGTTTCTGTGGAGCACAGAACCCCCAAAGCCTCATGATTTGCATCCAAATTTGTGAAGGAAAAGGTCTGATCCTGCTGCCCCGGCTCCATCCTCCCCACTGCAAACCACCAGCTCTTTCCCAAGTTTTCACCCTCATCTCTCCCCAGCCCTCAGCTCCATATCCTTGATTACCAACTCGTTTGCCTGCTATTTATGCAGGAACTGAAAAGAAACTTCACAGCACAGAGAGTAAAACATGAAAGCAATAAATATCTGGCTGTTTATATAAATCATCACGTAAATATTGTGGCTGCAAATTGAATTGATTTTTCCCCCCTGCTTTGTGCCTCACTGAGGCAATATTGATGGGGTGATGGTTTTGTGCATTACAGGAATGTTCCTTTCCTCTCACAAGGAAATGGGTGAAGAAAGTCAGCCCCAGCCACACCATGAATACAGAGCTCTTCCAAAGGCTGAGAGAGGATAATTTCACCATAGAATCATGGAATGTTTGGGCTGGAAGGGATCTTAAAGTTCATCTCATTCCAATCCCCTGGGCAGGGATGGTTTCCACTATTCCAGGTTGCTCCAAGGCCACTTGTCCGTGCTCAGTGATGCAAAGGACTCCCACATGACCAGTACCAAAGTCACCAGCCCCAGTTTGTGCTGGAAATATTGTGTATAAACCTTGTTTTTTGGGATTTCTGCTAGATGGGTGGATGAAAGGACGAGGCTTGAGGGCAGTTTGAGGCTCGTGATGCTGAAAGCCAGGAAGATTAATGGCACTGTCCTGCAGGTTGGGGAGATCCTCCGTGGAGCTTCATCCTTCCAGGCAGGCATGAGGCAACAAAAGCAGCACTGCCAAGGAGCTCATCATATCCAACTTCCGACCAAAAAGCAGGAATTAAGGCAAAGCACAACCACAGCTCCAGAGGGGCAAGCCCAGCCCCAGCGTTTCCACCCCACAGGGAGGCCCAGCCATTGAATTTCTCCGTGCCAGCTCTTCCTTTAACCAGGGAGAAGCCAGCTGGAGCAGCAAGGGACAAAACCACCCGAGCCTCCATTAATTTCAAAGCTGTTCAAAAACTTATTGCTCCACACTTGTGCATCCACACGCAGCATGTGCAGCTCTTTTCTCTCTGCCACGCTCCAGCAGCTCCTGTGTCTTGAGGGGCCGGGGTCCCACCACTGCTAACAGGGATTTAATTCGCTCTCGCTAATATTTTATCCACGGTATTAGGTCATGTTTCCCTTTCCACTTGAAAGGCGTCTCCAGCTTATTGGCAGCAGCGAAATTAATAGAGAAATCATTAGAAAGCAGAAGGCCGAGGCCGTGCAAATCGCGCGCCGCACGAGATTATTTCCAAACAATAAAATTAATTGGTGTCATCAGCCGCGCGCGGCAACGCCGGGAGAGCTCGCATTAAAAAACATGGAAGATTATTGACAGCCCCGTGCCTCCTCATACATAAAACATTTGATGGCATCATTTTATTTGATTATTTCCTATGCACGAAGGCTCTCCCCTGCACGGGGGATTGGAGCAGACAGGGAGACGCAGCTGGGACGGCGATGCCGCGGCCAGGAATTGTCTGGAACCCGGGGCGTTTGGTCCTGAGGCTCGAGGCAGCATTAACCAGGCTGATTTTCAGGGAAAGTGGCTTCTTTTGGACACCTGGGCCACAGGGACTTGCCTGTTGCAGGCACTTCCAGGGAGTAAACCCCACAGCGAACTACCCAGTACTGGCAGAACTCATGTTCAGCTGAGCCCTGAACCAAATGTCCCCCCAATCCTCCAAATTTCAGGTTTCCATCTCCCTGGGCTCTCTCATCCCACCCTGGTGACCCATGGAAACCACACAACCAAGAGCAGAGGATTTGGAGCCTAAAAGTGGAGGATTTTGGCCCTAGCTACGCTGTTTTCCCCTCAATATTCAAAAATTGCTGGAATTTTTGTCAACCCCACCCACCTGCGAGAGGCGGATGAGGCGTGATCATCTGAGCAAAGGAGAGTGAATACACAGCGGTAAAAAAAAATAAATAAAAACAATTCATTCCAAGTCTTCAGAAGGCATGTGTGAATGTGTTTTGTTTTGGAAGAAAAAGAATAAATAGTTGCCTCGAGTCAGGATAATATTTATCCACACGCTTCACTTTGAAGTTGAGCCCTTGCTGACTTCACGTGGCGTGTGCACACACTGAGTCTCCTCGAGAAGAGGCTTTTCTGAAAGCCCAGCCTTGAGCAAGGAGAAGAAAGGAAACTCAAAACCAGGTACTAATGGAGAAAAATAAACCTCATCACCAGGGGAATTACCACTGGCCCTCCAAAATCCAAAAAGGGATTGAAACAGTTTTATCACTGCACCTTCTGCAGATCTGCGGAGCAACCTCTGAGCTCACAGAACTCAATTTCGTGGCAGGAAAAGCAAACTGACAAGAGCAGTCCAGTTAATCTCCAAGATAAATCCCCATTCTCTTGGTTGCTGCCATAAAGAGGAATTTCTCTGCCCTGCCTTTCCTTCCTGACATCACTTGGATGCATTTCCCCGCTTGGCAGGAGTACCTGGGGAGCTCCTGGCAGGGGAACGGGCAGGAGCAGGGACACTGACAGGCAGGAACGTGCTGGGGCTGGTGGCAGCAGAGCCCTGGAAAACACCTCCACATCCAACAGCCCTGCAGGAACCTCCTTCCCAGTCCCACGGAGCAGGGAGTTTGTCTGCTGTCTCCAACTTATTTCTGTCTTCTGAAGCAACTCCGCGTATTTCCCTTCATTATTCCTCCAGCAGAAACCACCAGTGATGGGTGGCAGTTTCTGCCCCGGCCTGGGCACCCCAAATCCGAATTTCAGCCTCCAGACTACACCTTTTTGCAGCTTTCACAGGTTTCAGTCCAGCTTTGCTCAGCACATAGCAGGGGGCAGGAAATCAAACAGCCCTGCCTTCCCCAAAGAGGAGCATCACGAGGGCCATGCTCAGCTCCTTCCTTTCCCCCCTCAGATGTTTTTCTCCCCCCGAAATTCCAAGATAATCACGCACCACCGATAATCATCGCTATCAAAGCCCCTCTTTCGCTTCACCCTCTGCAAACAACGGGAAGGAAAAAGTTTCCCTCTCCATATCTTGCATCTCTTATCTCTCTCCATGGGTCCTCCAAGCGGTTTCCCAATCCTAAAGCAGGATTCTGAATTACAGCCTGGCACCCTTAATGAACACAACCGGGTAATGTCTCTTATCTGACCTTCCTCTCAGCTGGGTCACTCGTATTTATAGTCATGCTTCATTATTCCTTAGGTGTGCCCTTGTTACCTCATTTACTCATTTATGTTTCAGAGGAGAACAGGGTAAAGAATGGATTTAATGGACCTAGAAATAGAATGGAGGAAAACCACGAGAATTTAAAGATCTGCTTGTTCTGCAGACAACTCCCACCACCAGGAACTTGCTGCCATTCACTTTCATCGATTCTTCCCTCTTTACAAGCCTTTCTGTGGCAAGGCAGAGCTGGAAAAGCACCTGGGAGGAGCGAAGTGCCTGGAGTCAAATGGGTTTTGGGCCATTTTACACCCTTTTAGACCAGGCTGCAAACAGAAGCGTCTGCTGCAGCTCCTGCTGAGCCTTCACAGAACCCCACCGCTCCCAGCACAGAGCTCTGCTTCCAAAAAACCTTTCTCCAGCATCACCTGCCAGCCCAAGTGGCTGCATCCCATTTTAGCTGCTTCCAGGTTTTCCAGCACTGCCCTTTCCCTGCATTTTGAAGGTCCCTGGCACTGTGGAAACACAAATCCCAAAGCTGAGCATCCCTGGCCACACACCATCCCTCCCCTGGTCACCCTCTCCTTCCTTCCCTCCATCCAACCTTCCCCTGCTTTTTCAGCTCTGCCCGTGACCAAGGTGAAAACTGATGAGCTGCCAGGGCAGGGGGATGAGGTGGGGAAGGTTCAGGCTCTGTTGCTCCTCTGAAGGATAACTGCTCTCCTGTGAGCCATCGAGCGAGGAGAGGCACATTAAAGTCACGGATCCGTGGAATCATTTAGCTTGGGAAAGACCTCCAAGATCACCCAGCCCAACCATTAACCCAGCCCACCACTAAAAGAATAAGGCAGGGGATGTACCCGACGCTCCTGCAAGGGACAGTGAAAGCCCTTTATGTGCCCAAAGCAGCTGTGGAGGTGGGAGAGGTGCCCCCAGCACATCCCCAGAGGGAGACTGAGCCTGGGGCACCCTTCTGCCAGGTCCCAGAGTGAGGGGCACAGTGGATATGGCTGTCACCACACCATGACTGTCCCCTCCCTGGCCACCAGCCCCTGTCCCACACAGGGCAGGGTCATGGGGATGAATTTTGGCTCCCTCTCAGAGACACAGATCCAGCAAAATCAGCTGGGATCCAGCCAAGTGCCCCTGTAGTCCGTAATCCACCCTTCAAGGAGGGCTCCTGGGGGGTTTTACCCTAAAGGAGGAGACTCCACGGTAGCCAAAGCCACCGTGCTTCAGGCCAGCCCAGTCCTTCATGCATCCCAAGGGAAAACCACCTCTCCATCCCATCCCTGCTCCCCTGTCCAGCTCCCAGGCTGCAAACCGAGGGGTGAGGGGAACCCAGACAGCAGCAATCTGTAATTTTCCTGCACGAGTCTGCTTAGTGGATCCACCACAAGGGCTCTGGAATCAGGAGCTGGTCCAAAGCTGCCAAGTCTCCATCATTATAAGTAAAACCTCATCTCTGGCATTGTAATTCAAGCCTCAGCCCCGCAAACCTTGCAGTTCCTCACTAACTGAGTTTTCAGCATCATTTTTCAAGTTTTTATGCCCTTGGAAATGCAGAAAAAAGCCTGAAGCATTGCACAAGTGCTCCCTGCTCACTTGAAAAAAGAAAAACCAACCCTCCAGAAACAGCCCTACAGTAGTGCTGGTTTTAAAACAACTCACTTTGAAAGCACCTCAACCACAGCCCCCGAATTCTCTGCAAGCCCATGCCCCAGCCAGGCAGCAGAAGGTCCAGGCGAGCCAGGAAGTCCCTTCCTTAAGGGACAACCATGGTGAGAAGGCAAAGGACGTGACCACAAAGAACCACCACGAAAATCCCTGTTCCCTGCAGGGTTCAGGGCTGGACATCCCCAAAACCCCCAGCCCCACAACTTTCCTACAAACCTCTTTCCTGAGCTTCCACCTGAGCTTCTTCTCAGAGCTTTGCACCCACAGCTGTCCCAGCCTGTCCCAGTTTACCCCCAAAAAATCACATCTGGCAGCTCCCCAGGAGAAACAGCCCTGTGAAAACACAGCAGGACGCCAGCAAACAAGCATTAACCCTTTTCCCTCCCCCAGATCCCTCCTTTTCTTCTCCCTTCTCCATCCCCTGCTGGCATTTAGGATGCCTGGCCAACGGAACAACCACCGTGTCCCAGTTTGGCCGGGACGGACGGGGAAGTTGCGGTCCCAGGACGGGCTGGACATTTCATCACTGCACAGATGGAATTTGCCAAGAGGCGTTTTAAGAGTCAATTCTTCACACTCCAGTAATTAGAACAATATTGTGCAAAAAAAAAGGGGGGGGAGGGGGAGGGCAGGCAGCAGAGCTCCCACGGGGACTTGGCTGGAGGAGGAGCGGGGCTGAGCAAACACCCAAAGTCAAGTGAGGCCCCAAGGCAGGAGTCCTTCACAGGATCCCTGCAGGTTGGACTTTACCCAAAAGCTTCTCCGCTTCCCCCAGCTCTCCATTTTTCTATGCAGGCGTGGTTTTAAATGAAATTTCTTATTTCGAGATCAGAGATGGGGCTGATGAGCCAGACCCGGCTGCCTTCTGTACCTTGAACACACCATCAAGGTCAATGGGGTTTTTCTGCTTCCAGGCCAACACATTCAAGATCCTGCTACAGACTCTCCTAGTGAGTAATAAATCCCTGAGACATCATTAAAGTCTAATCCCATTGAGCACTTAGTCCCAAAAAATCAGGTTCTCACAGAACAGCTGTCACCTAGGTCTACAAAAATCAGAACCCCCCCCAAAATTGTTGCATCATCTGAATATGCTTAAAATCATCTCTTTTAAAACAGAATGGAACATCCCAGCTGAAAAAGGAAACAAAACCAGACAAACCCACATGCTGATGGATCCATCTCTAACACCTCCCTGGCCGCTGGAGCATCCTCTCCAGGGAACTGGAGGGCTCTGGTTGCCCTCCAGCATCCCACACTGGAGTGCCCAGTGCAGAGCCCGCTCAGCCAGCTTCACTGGGGCATTTCCAGGGGCCAGAAAATTCATTTTTAAAGAAAAACTCATTTGCTGTGCAAGTCTGGCCTGCGTGAGGACAGCCTGGGAGCAGGGCTGGTGTGTGGGGCTCGGGACACTGCACAATGGTTACTCAGAGCTGCTGAAAGTGGGACTCAGTCAGTTCAACTCACATCTGCAGCGAGCTGTGATCTCAGCCCCGCTGCTGGAGCACAGAGGTCCCTTTGATAAATCTCTCCGTACAGGGACTGCAGCACTATTTCCGCATGAAAGAAATACATTCAATTTTTTTTCAATAATCTTCGCAGACCACTGGCTCAGAAGAGCGAGTTTCTCTCTCCCGCCGGAGAGCTGCTGCACTCCATCAGGCTCAGGTAGGGGCAGGGGAGCCGCTGTCTCACACCCTGGCTCTCCAAGCGCTCATTTCAGCCATTCCCCCAGCACCACCTCCAGCTGTTTTGTCTCTGGTGCGTGCCCTGAGCAGTTTGTCACAGGGGCACGCCTGAGATCGCACCGCACTCAAAATCCTCCCACCTCAATTCTCGCTGCACTCTGACAGGTCTGTGTGAAGCCCGTGTAAGGGGGAGAAAATTTCCTTTTTTTTTTTCTTTTTTTCCCTCGAGAACACTCCACAAAGCTCCACTTTGGCGTCCCTTCTCTGCAGAGACTAATCAGATTTTAAATCAGATGCCCGAAATCCAGTGTTCACCTGCGTGGGGACCACTGCCCCGTGCAGGGGTGACATCCACCCCACCTCCAAGGAATGCACACCGCCAGCAGCTCTGGAGCTGTCTGCCTGCTCCCACGAGATGTGGGATGGCAGCAGCTCTGTCACTGCTTCTCACCCCTGGCTGGCATCAAAATTACGCCCAAAAAATGAAGCCTTGCCCCAGGATTAGGATGGGAAGCTCCGCGAGGACGCGCAGGCTGCTGGCTCCAGCTGCCACGTTACTTCCAGCCCGTCTGCACATCGCTCCTTCCCGAGGTACTGAACCACTTTTTAACCAAAATTTCAGGCCCAGGCTGCGAAATCCCCATCGTCTGCCAGCCAGGGAGGTGAAATCCCCACCACAGCTCCCTCAGCCTCTCCCGCACAAGCCTCACGCATTACAAGGAGCGGCTGCAAACATCACTCAAGTCCACACTGGCTCAGGAATTCCTAAAACTACAAACAAGAGAGGCCTGGAAGGAGAAATAAGAATCCCTGACAAAGGCCACAAAGTGCGATGCCACATCATTAGCTTCACGCAGGCTGCGTGGCGGCTGCTGTCCTGCTACCATGATTATGCTCTAATCCCTAATTAGCAGGAAGAAAACAATGTGGAAGAGGGGAACTCTCGCTTCCACACCATTAACACCCGGTGTAAATGAACTTTCTGCAGCAGCACCATCTGAGGCTCATTAAGTGGAGCAGCCAAGCACTGAGGGCGAGGCAGGGATGTTGTCCTGCTCCAGATAGGAAAGGATGTCCAACCATCACCTCCCTGGTTTGGAACCAGGCAAGGAAAAGCTGGGAAACAAGGGGAAATCGACATTTAAGATGCCCTTGCAGGTGTCTTGCTCATTCCGGCTTCCCCTGGGATGTTTAGGGAGAAGCTTTTCACAGCAAATTGCTCCTGACCAGCCCTGGGATCCTGTGCTATCACCTGGCCCCTCGTGTGCTGCACCCAGCACAGAAAGACCATCCCAACACCCTGCAGCTCCAGGATTTCCCTGGAATTTTCCACCCTTTCCACCCTCATCATCACCATCACTCCTGTGAGTGCACCCCAATGTGCACACCCATCCTGCAGCGGGCAGGTGGGAGGAATCACAAACCCTACAGGGAGTTCTTGAAGAAATATTTTAATTTCTGAAGGAAAAAGAAGGAGGGAAAAAAAAAAATCCCCTATCTGGAAGCCCTCCAAGAACAAACAGGCAGCCCATTCTGACAGCCAGTGGAACAAAATAGTCCAAGATGGTTTTTTCTTTCCCCTTTAGCTTTCCCCCATGAAGAAGCGTGGGAGGGAGATGAGGAGCCTCCCCACCATCCCTGGTTTCCAAAGCTGTCCCTGCCTGGCACAGTCTCCACAGCCTGAAGTCTCTCCAAACACAGGAGAATCAGAGGAGAATTCAGTGAGAAGTCGGGGTGCAAACAGCAAACCTCACCAAGCCCACACTCTGCTGACACAGGTTTCAACACGTTTGTGTCTGCACTGCTTATTTACTGCGAAACACGAACATTTCCCTTCCAGCGAGCGACTTTCCAAGGTAAAATATGGATCTGGCAGGAGCATGGCAGGGCCCAGCCTCACCAGCCACAGCCCATCTCCATCTCCCTCAGAGCACCCCAGTCCTGGGATACAAGAACACCCATCAGGATGTTCGTGTTCGGGTGTGATATTTCAATGTATTACCTTGCACCAACTCATCTCTGCCCCAAGAAGAATCACAATTTCCTACAGAAGCTTTTCCCCCCTCATTTTTCTTCACCCCATTTCACAGGGAAGATGCTGTGCTCTGAGCACTGGGGATTGTGGAGTTCAGCCGCGCCAGAACTTTCAGCCTGACAGTTTCTCTTTTTACTAAACTGCATTTACACCCACGTGTTAATCTGTTTCAAGAAATGATCGTTATTATTTGTAAATAATAATTATAATGATTAAAAATGAATTATATAAAAATATATTAGATACAATAATGATATAAAAGAAACCATTCTTTTGTTTATAAAAACCAAAGCGTTTGGTGTTTGTAACCTTGGGACAGTCTCATCATCGCTGTTGCAAGAGGCTGAGGGTGTTAATGAAGAAACAGAAGAGCTCATTACAGAATAAAAAATTGCTTTTATTCCAAGACTCCCTGAAGTGATATTAGCCGGGATGGATTTCCTTCCTCTCCCAGAGCACATGATGCTGAACAGCTCAGCTCAAGTGAGGAGAGATGCGCTCACAGCACCCAGGCACACAAAGCCTGGCTTTGCCTGGTGGCATCTCGCACCCACAATGATGTTCACTGTATCATCAAGCCTCAAATACCCCATGACGTAATCAAGGAGGTTCAAAGGAAACCGCACAATAGCCAGAAATTGTTGCATCACCCAAAAAAAAAAAAGCCTGGCATCTCCCCTCCCCACTTTTTGGAGACACGCTTGTAGCTGTTTTAACACTCAGGTTTTTTCCCAAAGTAGAAAAAAAAAGTCCTTCTCTCCCTGATCTTGTCGAAAAGTAACACAAGGAGAACTCAGACAAATCATGAAGGTACAAGAAAATCAATTCCATACACATTAAGGATATGCATTTATCCATGTCCTGATCAATACTTCGGATTCCTCGCACGTTACAGCACTTCCATCACCGCTCCAGGCCCAACAGCAGAACTCTCCCATCAAGGCTGTGAGAGTTACGAAAGATCCTGCCCACACTTGTTTGATCTGAAACATAACACCCCTTAGTGTGACCCCTTGGAAAAATACTGGGGAAAGCAGCCAAGAAGTAGGGGGGAAGAAAAAAAAAAAAAAAGGCAAAACTTCCCAGAACGAACATTTTGAACATTTCTGGCTCTTTCGGTTGCGCTGAGAAGCTGCACATCTATAAACAGTCTGGAGTTTCGAGTAGGGGAGAGAGGGAGGGGGGAAAGCAGAGGGTTTGCCACGACTAGAAGCTGCTCCTGCAGGGAATACCAGAGGGCCACCAGCTGCTGGACCATTTCCATCTGCTCCAGAGTGATCGTTCTCCTTTCGTGGGACAGGAGGTGACACCAGGGCCACAGGTTGGTGGCTGCCCCCCTGGGCACAGCCCAGGAGTGGCACAGAGGTTCTGCCCTCAGGGTGCAGTGAAAGATTAACTGGCTTTCATCAGCAGTTTGTTGCCTAAGCACGGTTTGAGGCTGTGGTGCTGTTTCCGAAGCCCTGAACACCCCAAAACACAGCAGCCCCGGCCCTTACAACACCAACTGCCCCAAGCAACTGGGATGATCCAGTCCCTACCATGGCGATGCTCAGAGCAGGGAGAAATTATCAGGGTCTGGAGCCTAAAAATGTCCATTACTGGAGGAGTGGCTGCACCACCACATCCCTCACGGCAAACATCACCCCGGGAATGGCCTTGGCACAGCACAGCCGTATTTCAGGCCCCAGAAATCTGGCATCCTGTTCGGCATCAGGGAAGTTCAGCATCAGGGTTTCCTGCACACATTTGTGGTGCTCCGGCTGGGAACAGCTGCTCGACACACTGCACCTGCCAGCACAGCCCCACCAATGTCCTCAGGGTGACCAGGAGCAGGAGGGTCCCTGCAGCACCCAAATTCCAAACCACGAGCTCCCAAGCCCAAATGAACCCTCAAGCTGGCAAAAAAAAGGGAAGAATAAACCCAACCCGTGCTGCTCCAGTCTGTTTTTGCCATTTGGAGCACTCATCCCAATGTCCAAATCTCCAGAACAACTCCAGCAAGGTCATGAAAACACAGGTGGCCCAACACCTGATGACCAAACATCACCCACAGCTCCTGCAACGGGGAGTTAATCATCAACCCTGCACAGTCACAGCTCTGCACAGGCATCCAGGGCTGCCTTCCCCACCCCAGAGCTGGGCTTTCTCCCTCAGCCAAGAACTGCAGCCCCAAAGGCTCCGGAAAAAAAACCCCAGTGTGGGCACAGAGTGCACCTGCGGCTCCTTCTTGGTGGGGACAAAGTGACAGCAAGCACTGGGCAGGAAAGGGGTTAAAGTGGGTTTCTTCCAGGCGATGACACACACAAAAATCTCTCTGCAGGCCAGTTACTCTACTGCTGTCTCAGGAATTTAAAAAAATATATATATATATATAAAATATACACGCCTTTCTTTTGGAGAATTCTCCTCACTTCCCTCCCCAGCCGCCGTGGTGGCACAGCGATCCGAGATGTTCCCAGCTGCCACAGGATCCCCCTGGGCACACAGCCAACGCCACAGAGCCATCTGAGGAGCTGGCACAGCAGGCCACAACACGGGAAGCCCCGTCCGGCTGCCTGGGCCTCCGGGGATTTGTAAGAACAAGGGACAGGGCCGGGATGGGACGTCCAGCGTGGCTGCCAAGCGCTGCTCTCCGCTCCCGGACACTACTGCTTCACTCACTCTGCGGTGCAGAGAGAAAACACGCTGCTTTTAATATGTTCTTGGCTCCAGGAGGTCAGAAAAAATACCCTAAAAGTCAAAATGGGAGAAGAGGAGCTGCTGCTGCCACCACCAGCAGGTCACAGCTGGCACTGGGTGTGCTGCCTTACAGCAGCCGCTCACCCGAAAGCTCTGCAGTTTTCACCTACCTGTATTAATTCATATAAATCTCCCCCTTTTCTCTGCCCAATCTCTGTTAAAAAGGCACCCTTAAAAATACTGCTGCAGGGCTAGTGGCTCGCACATGACGTTAGAGATGCTGGAGGGAGGGGAATTCTCAGCAGAGAAACAGAAACGCCAACCACCAACTCTCGGTTATGAATCCCTTAAATAATTCTGACAGTGCTCCCCACCCTCCTGTCTGAAACCGAGCAGAAAGAGGAGTTTTCTGTCTCTCTGGCAGCAGGGTGGGGTGTGACAGAAAGGGATGGGGGGAGACTGCGGCGGCTGAGCCCCTCCAGAGCTGTCCCGACCCATCCAAATGGATGGCAAGGTGGGATCCCTCACTCGGAAGATTCTCCAGCCACGGTGCTGAGGATGGAACTGGGGACAAACAGCACCCGGTGAGGACAGGCTGGATCCCCCAGAGCTCTCCCAAGAGGGATCCACACCAGCCCATCAGCAGGAGGAAGGGGACAGCCTTACACTAAAAACCACCCTGGATACACGGAGCAGTGAGTCTGAATTTAGAAAGGGCACCCATCACTTTACCTCTGATTTCACTCCCACCTCCGAGGCAGCTCTTGGCACAGCCACCGGAGCGTGCCAGGCTCGGGGCCACCTCCCCACCACCCACATCCCCTCCCTGGCACTTCAGACACACGAGACAAGCCACGTTTGAGCCCTGCCCCAGCCACACACCAGCAAAAATCTCGGTGGGTTCAGCTGAAAAGGAGGATTGATCCAGACCCTGCTCCAGACCCTGCTCCAGCTGCGAGGTGGGTGCAACTCTCCGTCCCCAACCTCTGGACCAGAACCAGAGTGGAAAACACAACTTTAATCTCAGTACCAGCATCTCCTCCTCTTTCAGCTGACCTGTGAATTGCTTCCCTTTTTCATTTTTAGAAAAGCATCGTTTCGTATCTGTGGGGCAGGGGAGGGAAGACCCTCACCTTGCCAAAAAAAAAAGCCTTTTTCAAGCAGAGCAAGAACTTCCAAAGGAATTCAGGACAATTAAATCCACGTCAGGAGGGCAGAGAGGAGCGGGAGGCTAATAAATGGCACGCTCCACAGGTTTATGAATATTTGAACTATATTTCTTAAAAAAAAAATAGTACATTACTGCAAGTTATTTAAAATGAGTAACTCCTTTTAATGAACCTGGCTACCATCACGCTGACTAATAGAGTAATAAAGAGTTTAATCCATATTTATGTACATTTTATGTCATTACAGTTGGTGCCAATAAATTAGCAAGTCCAATAAGAGTTTGATTTTATACCACCACTGCTACTAAATGTGCAACAACACACAGTACATGAGCACCAGCTTTTTACTTCATTTCTTTTTTAAGAGCCAGGCTGTACTAACAGAGACTGGGCACAGCAACCCTGCACAATCAGACCCTAATTAGGGATGATTAGGGATGAGGAAATATGAACTGGGGTTTTACTCCTGCATCCTGCAGCCACGGAGAAAACACTTCTGCAGATGCCGCTGGTGATTTACGGAGAGCTCTGAGCCACTTTAAAGGGATCAAATATTCAAAAAGAATTAAGAGCCAACTGGTAGAAAGCAGTATAACTACATTTTTTTAAAGGGGCATGGGTAGAAATACAGGCACCAGCACCTGGGGTCACTTCTGGAAACCTCTGTCATGAAACACAGCACAGCCCCCACCACAGCAGGATTGCCTAATAACTGGACATGGGGAGAAAGAGCTGGCTGTGAGCAATTTCAGCCAGCCATGAGCAATGGGAAGTGGCCTTTGGGCTCCCCTGGGGAGCTGGGAGGCACTGCAGATTACAGGGAAGGTGACGCATGCACTTGGCAGGAGCCCATTCCCCGGCGTCCCATGGAGCCGGAGATTTCCAGCTCCAGTGGGATTTTGGCTGGAGAAGCCCACACGGTTCACGATCCCATTTCACCAGCTGTTACCCTGCTGACAGCAAAAAGTAGCTTCCCAAGCTTAAAACTCAAGGAAGAAGCAAAACCCACACGCTCCTGGACTCGAGGAGCCCCCAGGCACAGCCACTCCATTGGGAGGGGCTCCATCAATCCCATGGCAGCTCCTCCTTGCAGAAGCCCTGCCTCAGGAGCCAAAAGGAGTGATGGAAACCTGGAAACCTCTCTCAGAATAACAGCTGGGCGAGGCAAGATTGAGGCATCCGATTTTCACCCTCTTTTAAAGCACCAGTGGTTTTCTAACACTAAAAAAACCCCGAAGATCCAAAGCCCTTTATGCGGAGGTTGGCACCACAGAAACGCAAGTCCCTGCCTTTCTCCTCGGTAATTACACTCCAGCAATCCCAAAAGCTGCTGGTAATTGCTGTCCCAGCGGCCTTTTGGTTTGGAGGAGAGGAATAACTATCCCAGTGGCATCCAGAGAGGAAACACCCAACACCACTCCACCAAAGCCTCCCCGCGATGAAACGCTCGGCTCTTACTGTGCTCCGTCAGAAACGCCTCCTACGTGGTGTGAGTGTCGTGTACCCAAAAAAATACTATTGATCTGAGGAGTGAATAGCTCCTGGAAGCATTTTTTGTGTGTGAAGTCTGCGTTTGGCCAGTGGGGACGTGGATTTGAGACTCCTTCTGCTCTCGCCGTGACTCAAAACGGAAGAGGAGCTCTGGTCACCAGCAGATTTTTCCCTGTTTGTTTGCTTTGCCACTGCTGAACGCAGATCTGAGGATAATGTGGGAATGAAAGGTGGTGAAGACAATGGGAATGTTTTGACAGGCTTCCAGAGGGATTTAGGGTGGTGCAGAGCTGGACAGCTGATACATCCACCAAGCTGATTAAAAAAAAAAAAAAAAGAGGTTTTTGTATAGAGAGTCTGTGCTTCCCACATTTTCTATGGTTGGTTGAGGATGACGACAGCATTGAAACAAGCACGATGCAGGCAATAAAGCACATTTGGATCTCTTGGAAGTTCATGACACATTTCTTTCCCAAGTCTCCTAAAAAAACCAGATTGCCATGAGGAAAGAGGGAGTGGCCAATCACCTCCCCAAGGCACAAAGCTGAATGCACCCCCAAAAAGTGAACAGGGGGAGGGAAGAGCTGTTCCCTAAGCAGACCAGAAAGGAAACCAAACTGTGCTCGTCAGCTGATGTGTTGCAGCAGTGTTTAACACCAGGCCCTATTAACAGGCATCAGAGGCAATCTGAAACTGCACAAAGCAAGAGACAATGTGACGAGAAAGCAGCATTTTAATTAGCAGCAGTTCCTTCCCCAGCCCAAAAGGTTCCTTCTGTGCATTCATATTCCCAGAACAACAACTGCCTCCTTGTATTCCATAAATCAAAAAAAACCTCATAAAACAAGGCACTGCAATTGCACATTCCACATAATGGTCCAGAAATAAATTAGGCAATAAATATCAAATAATATATCCCCATCAGCAGTGAAAATCTACTCCTTGGATAATCAGAAGGGAAGATGCCTTCCAGCAGCTTACGTCTGGCAGCTCGAAACAGGTAAAACAATACAGAGCTTTAATAAATCTTTTATCACCTTTTCTGCTGAAGAATATAGCAATTGTCCTGGGTAATGGCTTCCCTGAGCCCTGTATCCATCAGCCCTGATGCAGCTGGTGTCAAAGCCAGGGGATCAGAACAAGAGCCACTTGTCAAAACCAGGCAGAGTTTTCCTCGTTCGGTGTTTGGTGCCAACCCTCACCTACAGCAATACGTTTTTGGGAAGCTCGGGGCGCTCATTTCACCCTGCCCTGAAACTCCCTGACCCCACAGACACTCACTGGCCACGTGACAAAAATCAGAGGTGATTTCAGCAAAGTTATTTTGCTCTGCAGAGGTGGCAGCAGAGGGGGAAGGACTCTGCGAGGTGTGGACCCTGTGCAAGGTTTGATTCCAATCACAAACACATCGGTCACATCCTTTAGAGACTGATCCTGGAGACTTTCCACTCTAAAGCAGAAAGCCTGAAGGCTTGGTCTCCCTTCCCTGAGGACACAGCAGAATCAACCCCCAAATATTCCAAATCAACCCCTAAATACACTGAGGACACAGCAGGATCCTAAACACACCGCGAGCACAGGGGAACAGGAGCCCAGTTCTCAGGTTAAGGATGCAGAAGCTGCTCGAAAAAGCACAAAACCTTTGTATTTTCACCCCAAACCTAGAGCACAAGCCCAGGGAACAGCCCCAGTGCCAGACTCATCCCTTCCCAGGAGCTCAGGAGTTAACTCTTACCTTTCCGAAATCCCGCACATCGAAGAGGTCAAAGGGATCAAAGAGGTCGCTGTTCCTTAACCCAAACTTGTCGTGACACACTTTTAGGAAGGTTCGGATGTTCTTCAAGCAGAGAAACTGAGGGAGAAAAAGAAGAGAAAAGGAGGGGAAAAGTGAGCGAGACAGGCACAAACTGTGACTGAGATTTACTGAGTTAAATGCGAGACAAGTTAGCAGGGACTGAGAACCTCGCGCTGCAGAGCCAGGCAGGAGTTTATTTGTTGTTTCTGAGGATGTCGGGCTCCGGCCGCCCTGCGAGGGCTCCTGTGTTCTCAGCTGCACACCAGGAACACAACGCCCCTTTGACAAACAAGTTTCTCCCGAGGTAACGCCACAGAAGGGCTGCAAAACTCAAGCCAGGACGTTTCCCTTTCGAGGTCGAAGGCAAATATAAATTACAGCTGATGTTCCGCGGAAGCCCAGTGTTGAACATTTAACCATTTCCAGCATGATCCCATTTGGTTCTCTATGGAAGGGGCACATGTTACAACAACAGGACAAGGGGGAAATGGCTTTAAACTGCCAGAGGGCAGGGTTCGATGGGATATTGGGAAGGAATTCCTGGCTGTGAGGGTGGGGAGGCCCTGGCACAGGGTGCCCAGAGAAGCTGTGGCTGCCCCTGCATCCCTGGAAGTGTCCAAGGCCAGGCTGGATGGGGTTTGGAACAACCCAGGATAGTGGAAGGTGTCCCTGCCCAGGGGTCAAACTGGATGATCTGCAATATCCCTTCCAACCCAAACCCTCGGTTATCCAGTGTGGTCGACTGGCAGAGCAACACTGACTATCTCTTTTAAAAAATCCTGCCTTTGGCTACAGCAATAAAAGGTTGTTTATCCACAATCATCAGGGATTCTGAAGCCTGAGGACTCCAGAGGTGCTGCCTGGCAGCACAGGGGCTAAAGAAGAGACAAATAAAAATCTGCTTCATTTTTGCAGCTACATCCCCTACATCCCTCATCTGCTGAGCCAGCCAATTAACTTCCCTTCTTTCTGCTTCCTCACTGGAAAACACCTTCGATTTATCACTGTATCATTAGGCAACTCCTCACTTTTTCAGCAAACTCCTTACAAATACCCAACAAACACGTCAGAATCCTAAGGAAATCAATCCATTCAAGGGGTGAATCACCCCCATGTGATCAACAGGCAGAGGAGCCAAGCTGCCTTCGGGTGGATTCCCTCGGCCTGGTTTTGTCACACGGCACAATCTCGGCTCCCCGAGCTGTCATCGAACACACACCACGTAAAGACGCCGCTTGCAAACTTCACCCAGGGTTCAAAGCGAAAGAAAATAGCTTAATTTTCTTTTAATTAAAAGAATCAAAGCAGAGTCTTTGGGGCCGCGGTATCTCCAGGGCCGTGGCGCAGCTCGTTATCGCTGCTTTGGGGATTAGGCACGAGGTTTCCAGCCATGGATTAGCAAAACCACCTCATTAACAACCGGCTGGTTCACCTAGACAGAGCAAGAAATAACCTTTTACCCTTCTCCCCCACGCCACGGGGGCCAGCGAGTGACAGCAGAGCTCCCCCAGCACGGGGGGTGGCACAGGACAGCCCCATCGCATCAGAGCCTTCTCATGAGACAAGCACGTGCCAGAGGCAGGAACTGCAAACAAATCTGCTTTTCTAGGGCATTCCTCTATCTCACATAAACACTGCAGTAAATGTAAGTGTCTAGACTGTGAGGTTTTGTTGGTTTTTGGTGGGTTTTTCTTTTTTGGAATTGCTTTACAACCTCTTCTGCTGACATGGGTTACTTCATAACTTTATCTCCTGGGTCTCTGCAAGAATTTACACCCCGGGCTGCGTGTGTGCTGCTGCACTGCAGTCCCACTGATTCCAGAGTTCCAGCATGTGCTTATTTTAAATCCTTTCTAAGCCTCCAGTTCTGAAAGTTAATGGCACAGGGCACAGCCACAATTGCACACAGCAGGATGCAAACTCCCTCTGCCCGTCTGCAGCATTCCCTCCCCAGCTCCCGCTCACCCGGCACCGAATCACACACTCAGAACCACGGAATGGTTTGGGTCGGAAGGGACATGCAGGATTATCCACTCCCACCCCCCTGCCACGGGCAGGGACACCTTCCACTAGCCCAGGCTGCTCCAAGCCCTGTCCAAGCTGGCCCCGGACACTTCCAGGGAATCCAGGGGCAGCCACAGCTGCTCCGGGCACCCTGGGCCAGTGAAGGAGCCAAAGGCCATAAGTGATTTTGCTCATCCAATTCAGATGTGGAAACCACCTCGCCACAGCTGGGAAATGAGGAGGAGGCACCTGCCACAGTGGCAGTGCCCTCCTGCAGCCCCAGGTGACATCAGCAAAGAGCCACCACGCCCCCAGCCAGGCCCCGAGCACCAGCAGGTGACAAACATCGAGGAAAAAGCCCATAATCTATTTAAAGAGCTGCTGAAAAAGGCCTGGTGTAAAACACAACAAACACAATTAACCAGAGTCCTGCTCCACCAGCGAGGAGCTGGCAGCAGAGCAAGGCCACCGCGCTGCCCACAAGAAATGCCACCACTCAGGATGGCAACTGCAGGTGGGTTTCACCCTCACTCTTCGAACACCAGGAGTCCAGGTGGGGACACCCAGCGTGGGTGTTGGTGGCACAGCTCACTCCTGGCACTGTTGCTGTGGCCAATCTGCAAAGTGTCATCTGGTGCTTTGGATTTTTTCTGGCATTTCGGGGTCGCTGCTGACGGGAGACGACGAATTCTTGGCTCAAGACTGTTACTCAATGGCCACATGTTAAAATTAGCTCCAATTTAATATGGGCTGTGCCGAGGCCGTTTTACTCACCAGTCAATCACGCCTTTGGACAAGCAAACATTTCGCAGGAGAAAAAAGAGAGAGAGAAATCAATGTTCTCCGTGGGGCTCATTCAGCACCTGTCAGGCCCAAAATCGATGGTGTCATTTATCTGCTTGGAGCGAGGCCGGCGCTGAGCACGGCTCTGAGATCTCCCCCGGTGCAAGGGAGCACAAGCAACACCAATTCCAAGTCCTGCCACCACCCTCCTGAGCATCCAAAACAACCTTGGGAGCCACCAGCCGTGGCTTTTGGGCACAGACACCACGCTCAGCTCTGGAAATAGACCTGAGAGCCCGGCAAATTCCACGGATGCCAACATTTCCAGGCTCCAGAACAGCCAGGGCACAAGTGCTTGGGTGGGGAGAACATCCTGGGCACTGCAAAGCTCATCGGAGAGGGAAGAGGCGATTGGAACAGGGGTGGGACTGTGCCAAACAGAGCGAGAAACTCATCTGGTAAAACCAAACTCCTTGAAACCTGGTAAGAGATGAGAAAAGCGTGGTCAGCTCTGCCCCAGGCCTCGGAGGGGTGCGAAGAAGCAGCACTCGAGAGAGGCAGCAGAAGAGCCCCATCACCTGCACTCACCCGGTTTCACAAGAGCTCCGCTTATTTTTAACCACTCTGCAAAGTCATAAAGTGAATAAAACTGCTCTGAACTCCCACTGGGAGCCCTCGGCCACCCTGCTGCTGCCAACAGCCCCAGTGCCTGGGACACGCTGGGACCTCCTCAGCAGCTTCTGGGATGCTCTTTTTTAAAGGAAGTTTTCACGATTTCCTCTCTTTCACTGGATTCAGTGAGTTTAGAGACTCCTCAGACGACCACGGCGCGTACGAAGGGTTGTGCTGCCGAGTTTTTGTGCCACTCAAACGCAGAAATGCACTGGAGATGCCTTCAGGGGAGGTCAAAAAAGGGGTGATTTGGCACTTGGGATAACTCCACGTTGCACAGGGACACCGGGATCCCAGCAGGGACATGCCCAGCCACCCCACAGCTGGAAGGGCAGGTCAGACGTTTCTGCAAGTGGAAACTCCGGCTCGGGGGGTGGGAGAGGAGCCTGTGGGAAGTGTGGGTGACTCAGCCCCTCACCCCTCCTCACACCCCCACTTCAGGCCCCTCCCTGCAGTCCCCGAATGACTGGGCACCCGTGGCACCTGCGCTGACGAGACAGGAGCCATTTCCAATGCAAATTCATCAGAAAAGAGCCAACTACTCGAGCTCCTGGCGGTGGGTTGGAAACACTCCCCAGCCCCACAGGCTTGAAGGCCACACGTGCTCCTGACACCCACCAAAACTGCTTTGTTAATGGAAAAACACCACCATTTCAGTTGGGAAAGACCTCTAAGATCGAGTCCAGCCATCAACTCAGCACTGCCAAGCCCTTCACTAAGCCACGGCCCCAAATGCCACATCCACACCCCACTAAATCCCACCAGGGATGGGGACTCCGTCACTTTCGCTGGCGGGGACAGACAAGAAGCTGGAGAATGCAGCAGCAGTTGCTCTACAAGCAAACTGGGATCCCAGGTGGGGTCTGGAGGAGCATCGAAGCAGCCCCTGCTCCTTACACTCGGGATGGCAAAAGGGAGGGATGAGCAAAGCTTGGGAATCTCCAGGAGACTTTTAAAAAAATGCCATAAAACACAAGAAAAGGAAAGAAATGAGGAGGATGATTTTGCCTGGAAGGGCAGGGACATCCAGCAGCTCACAGCATTTTGGAAAGGCCCTTTTGGAGAGGGGTTGGGGCTGTGGGGGGAGCACGCAGTGGCACACGGGGTGTCCGGGCACACGCCATGGGCTTGGAATGCGTCCTGCAGCATGCAAGGAATGCTGCAGCTCTGCTGGGGGAGATAACCCCGCTGATGAATGACGAAAGGGGCTTTCTTTAGCACTTCCCGGCCGTGATGTCAGATTTCCTCTTATCTCACTGCCGGCACCGCTGGAAAGCGCCGGGCGAGAAGCGAGTCCTCAACGGGGAGCTGGGAGCAGCTGCTGATCACCGGCTCTGCAGAGGGGCAAGGGAGGCTCTCTCCTCGGGAAAACACATCGTTTACAACGGGAAAACAGGCGTCCCACGGCACAAACCTCTGCAGAAGGCCAAAGGAGGCATCACTGTCCCCCCGTGCTACTCTGACATGGCAAAGGGGCATCGAAACTCCCTTGGCTTCCTCCAGCATCCGGAGCGGGGAGAAAGTCCAAGAGCATCCAGTGGGAGCTGCAGCACCACACGGCAGGGGTTGGGATTAGGTGGTCTTTAAGGTCCCCCCAAACCCAAACCATTCTCTGCTCTAAAACTGAAAATCACGACCTGTATCTGATCTCTCCGAAGGGCTCTGCCCCATCCAGCTCCCCTCCACACCGAGGGCTCGCCAGGACAGTTTTGGGAGCAGCGTTGAGTCAAAAGCACCAGTGGAGCTCGCATCACCCCGCCCAGCAGCACCAAATCTCCCGTGGCTTTGTTCCTCCCGGCTTTGTTCCTCCCCAGCTTCGCCCCATTGTCTCTGGTGCAGAGACAGCACAAAACCTCTCTGCGGAGAATTCCCCTCCACGTTTGGATTCAAGTCGCAGCTCATCAATTACTTCAGATGGACAGATTAAATTTCAGGTTGTTGGACAGCAGATTTATCTATTGAGAACTGGAGAATGAAATTATTTCTCAAACAGTTTAGCACTATTATCCCCCCCCCCCCAAACGCTTTTCAAAGCCATTCTCACCGCTGAGCGCTCCAGGGCTGGGCAAATTCCACTTAGGGAGGCTGATTAATGAGCCTGAAACACTGATGAGAGCTGACCTCTCCACAGCTTCTCCCTCTCACATCCTCTCACAAGCACGATTTATCAGGTGCTCAGGAAAGCACCTGAGGGAAAGCAACCGGGTATTTTAGCAAACACCCACAGCTGGGCACTGGGAGGGCTGGGGGAAACAAAACCTACAGCAAGCAAAGGTCCTTGCCAGGGAGGAGAATCAGCCAGAGCTCCGGGGGGATGCAAAACTCCCGCACAAACTCACCGGCAGCTTCCACCTTGCCCAAGAGAAGCGCACCAGGCACCCGGCAGCAGACCAAGCCCTGCTCTGCTCATCCTCACACCTTCACTCATCATCGCCCTGGCACGGCTCAAAGGGACAAAGATCCCCCAGTTACCCCACAGGAATTTCCCATCGCGGTCCGTGGGCTCTCAAAGGGAAGAGGTCTCTCAGTTAACAGTATTAAACTCACGAACTGGAAACCGGAATGTACAAAGAATTGTGAAAGCAATTAAAAAATATTAAATTAAAAAAAAAAAAAAACAACAATAAAGAGAGGCTCTGGAGTAACCTGTTAAATAAATACCCAGAGGTCCCGAACCTGAGCCCCAGAGGACACTCAGAGCGGGCTGCTGTCACCCCACCAAGCCCAGCGCTCCAAGAGCTCATCCTGTTTTATCCAAGGGAGGTTTTCCTGACTCCTGAACTCCTCCTGAGGACTGCCAGGCTCGTTTCCTCCATTAAATATGGAAAAAAATGGAAAAAAAAAAAAAAGAGGGCCGTTAGTATGGCTAACCCCCCATCAGAGTCCAAGATAACTCGGGGCTGGAGGAGGGGACAAGGACCCGGTGACATCCGTGTGTCTGGAGGACGGAAAAGACGTCACAGGCAAGCCCAGATATCTGTGTGCTGTGAGGAGAACTCCCACCAGCAGTGATGACCTCCCCAAAGCCCAAAACCACTCCCTGGTGGCAGGAGAGGCTCTGAGAGCCCGCACCAGGAGCCAGCAGATCCCACATTCCCGGGGGAGCGCTGGGCTCCGTCCGTCTGTCCATCTGAGGGTCACCCCACGGCACTCGGGGGCTCTAAATGAGCGGAAGGAAGCTGCAACTTCCCGAAGAAAACACTGGACCTGCCGCTGCTGACAGTGCTTCCCTCCTTTGTGGAGCCCTCCCGGGCCTGCAAACGCTGGGAAAGCCGGAATCGTTAAGGTTTTAAGGTTTTAATTGCAATGCCGGGGAGGGTTTCATCCGTGGCGCTTACAAGGGCTGAAATTCCCCCAACCACCCCAAATCCAGCGGGTCCAACAGGTTCAGCACTGCTGCAACCCCCCCCAGCCACAGGTCTGAGGTCTGTGTAACCCAAACCCTTCCCAGTGAGGTTTTCAAAACCCCGATCGAATCCCTGCGTCGCTGATCAAGAGCAGAGGTTGATTTTTTAGGGCGTCTCTGAGAGATTTGCAGAGCCAATCCCGGGAACAACAAGAGCTTCTGGCAAAAATCAGGTGGGCACGACCCCTCTCTGACAGCCCTGGTCTGCAGCAGCTCCTGGGGGATGGATGGCAAGGCAGGGAGCAGAGGCTTGGCACCCCTGAGCGTGGGAGGACCACCAAGGATCACCCGCCTGCTCCGGAGGAGAGACCCAGAAACTTCCAGGGTTCATCAGCAGCACAGCAAATCCATCCAAGGCGGTTATTTTGGGCTTTCTCACGGAATCCAGGAATCTCAGCCTCCTGCATCCCAGATCTGGGTGTCTCCACAGGACACTGACAAATCCAGGCTGGGCTTTCCTGGGCAATCAGGTCTGAGGCTGCAGAAAGCCTGGGAGCAGCTTGGAGGCATTGCTCAAGCTGCCCGCATGTGGCACCCTGAATGGAGAGTTCCCTTCCACACTCCTTGCTGGAAGAAATGCAGCTCCCTCAGGGGAGCTGAGTTAAAAAAGGAGGGGGGAAAAAAAGAAAAAAAAAGAAAAAAGAGATGTCTTAGCTCATACTGTTGTTGTGAAGTCCTAACCTCGTGTTTGCCTCACCCAGGATCACACTTCACTCTGAAAACACGACCACAGATAAAAGAGATGGGATATGTGAAAAATAAATCCTGATTAGAGGATTTTATTCTCGATCAAGAAATGAGATAACTCCGTGCGTGGGAAGGCTCCTGCAAAGAAAACTCAAAACATTTTGGCCAAGGCAAAGCTTTGAGACAGGACTTGACCTGGACCATGACAATCAAATTACAACAGACCACTCAGCTGCTCTTGAGGAAAAGGAGGAATTGCGTAAGCCCAGATAGAGTTACACTGCAGTGCTGAGCTTCCAGGGAACTTTCCAGGCAGGCACTGTCCTCCTGCTCCTGGGGCTGGCGCGGGGAATGGAACCGTGATGAACTTTTGACAGGACAGCGATGAGAAAAGCTCTGGTGCAGCTCTGAGATGAGTCAACAGCAGCCAAGGCAGCAAATCGAGCCCTGTCACGTCATTCGGGCCAGGCAGCAGCCTGCAAGCCTGGGCTCATTCAAGACGTTGACACAACTCATTTTTGTCTCCTGAAAACCAAGCTGCCCTGTGAAAGTGCTGAAGAGCCGAGCTCTGCAACGTCAGTGAACCCCAGGGTGGGATTGGAGGGTGCCTGCAACAGGAGACCCCGTTGTCATTCATGCAAAACTGTCAAAACAGGCAGTTAAATAATAACCAAACATGCAAGCTGGATTAAAACCCCTTATCTCAGTTGTGGAGGAGCCCCATCTGAGCAGATTTTAAATACTCATTGATATCTGGATGTGTTCAAGGCCAGGTTGGATGGGTCTTGGAGCAACCTGATCTAGAGGAAGGTGTCCCTGCCCATGGCAGGGGCTGGAATCCAACGAGCTTTCAGGTCCCTTCCATAAAATCTGTGATTTTATGATCCCCAAACCCCCCTGAGCTGGTGTTGGACAGAGGCACATCCTCACTGCAGGGCACACAGCTGATGCCTTAAGCGTCTTCCTAGAAACAGAGACTAGACAGAATAAGGGAATAAAGGTGGGGATTTATTTGGAAGGCCTTCAAAGGCACCCCTGGGGAGCCAGAGGCCACTGCCAGGATGGACCCCAAGGTGGACAACGGGTCACGAGTTCTTCACACTTTGATAGGTTTGGTTCATGTGCATATCAGGGTTCATTCTCCAATTAAAGCTTCCGTTTAATGATGTAATTTCCCCAAGCTTGCTCCCCCCCTTAGAGTCTTTGGTTTACACATTTTGGGCCTAGGACGGTCTGAGTGTCCTTGAAGAGCAGCCTGGAGAGGCTTTGTTGTGTCTGCCTAGCAGGAGAGAGCAGAAATGAACAGGCTGCAAGAAACCTCAGAGCCACTCACTAAATAGTACAGAACTTGAAAAACATAAAAGTTAAAACCTAAGGCATCACTGCAGCCCCACTGCAGACTCTGCTTTCTTAACACATCCCAAGAAACCTGATTTTAGAAATTCTGCCATCAGACCAACAGCGTGGGCTCTTCCAGCACCCGAAAGGCTTTTCTGGGAAGAGCTTGTATGGCTGCCACTGCGTTATTCATCCGGTCGTGGGGAAATGCAATTTTTCTGCACGCAGTCACGCTGAGGGGTGACTCCCTTCCAATTAGCCTCGCTTCGCTCTCACAAAGCCTCCAAAATCACAACTAGTGTGTTGTTTTCCTCAGTGCAAGCAGTGCCAGGGTACCTGCCAGGAGGCAGAGCAAACAAACTCCTGCCACATCCACCCCGCAGAGCCCGAGCAGGGCATCGCCCACAGGGAAATCGCCCCTGCAAAGCAAACGCTCAGCCAGCAAAAACATTCCTAACGCCAAGTTTGTCGCAGCTTTTACCTTTTAAGTGGGCGGCGGAGGAAATAAAAGCCTGGAAAAACTGCAGATTGTCTGTTGTGGTGAGATTTGCAGGGCCTCGTCCCACCACACAAGACGTGGAGGGGATAGCTCAGCTCCCAGCTCAGCGGAGCAGCCGAAGCTGGAGCTGGCAGAGGAGTTCTGCAGCCCGGGAGATGGGAACAACCCGCTCCCAGTGACAGGCACCCTGACAGCCGGGCTGTGTGACACCTCCTGGACTGCTGCCCAGGCTGCCAGCCACCCCCAGAGCCCTGCTGAAAACCAGGCCAGTGGGTCTGGAGAGAAACAGCCCCGAAATATCACCCCAGGGGCCGGGATGGCATTTTTAGAAGCAGACAGCAAACACGCAGAACGTTCTCTTAATGGCACCAGGTAATGATGCTGAAAGACACCCCCCAGCTCCTGCCTAGAGAAGGAATTAAAACCACAACACTTCTCACATTCTGGAGAACTGATGCAGACCTGCACACGAAATCAAGATGCATTTTCATGAGATTGAGCCCAAAATGTGCTTTTTAACAGGTCCCTGGGTGCTCGTGGCTCCACAGCAGGGCTTTGCGCTGCCATCAGCTCCTCAGGGCAGAGATGGGGCTGGCTCGAGCAGCTCAGCACCTTCTTCACCCCAAAAAGCAGCAGAAATGGGGTCGTGGGGTGTCCCTGGGCCAACCAAGCCATGCATTGCTCCTCCAGAATGAAAAGCTCTCCTGTATCACAGCACCCACAAGCCAGACCTCGCTTGGGGAGGGAGCAACCACTGCCCAGCAGCTCCTCTGAGCCTCCTGCGGGAGGGGCAGGAGTTGAGCATCGAATCTCCAGCTCTGGGCAGCAGCGGGAGCCGAAGCAGAGGCTGGCAGAGCTGGGCAAGGCAGGCAGGGATGCCTGTGCCCGGGGACTGAGAAGTGGACAGGCAGCCCCGAGGCCCTCGGGGTTGCTCAGGGCTTCTTCCTCCTCTCCTCAGCTTTAAATAATGAATGGTTTTGTTGCATTTCAGTACTGAAAAGAGCCAGTGCTGGGAACAGCCAGTGTGAGCTGGGGAAAGGGAAGGGTTTTTGGGAATGCCCACGGTTTAACCGAGGCTGGGATGAACCCCCTGCGTTGCACCTTCCCCCCAGGAATAGGAAAACGTCAGAGTTTCACCTGATAAACCCACAGCTGGGTGCTCAGAACTCCCCTGGCACCGGGAGAAGCCCCCCACAAGTCTCCAGCAGACTCCAGAACGCTTCAGAGCACGTCCCAAAAATCCCACTTGTCCAAATACCTCAACCCCAAATCCATTCCTGTGCAGCAGGAAAGGAAAACCCACCCACAAACCCAGACACGAACACCCATTTTTTCTTCCTCCCTAAAGCAGTTGTGCTGCCCTGGGCAATTTGCATTCAGGGTATCAGTTCCTCTCCCTTTCAGCCCTGCAAGGAAATTAATTAACTGAAGAGCAACTGTAAGTCTCACAAAGCTTGGGAGGCCAAGACAGGAAATCTGAAGGTTAACCATCACATTTAATGTAGGCACGAGATAAAAATCAGACTGAACTTTGATCAGGGGTTGGTTGTTTGGGTTTTTTTTTTTTTTTAAAGATTAGAGGCTGTATTTTATCTGTAAGATTTCAATTAAGCATTTTCAGCCCTCGTGGAGGAAAGAGAGAGGTTTAATTCCTTACTAGAGAGTATCAAGCATCATTGCAATCACTGTGACACTTCAGAGAAAGCCAGGTGAAGAGCACAAGAGTCATCACTCCTTGATCCTGGCACAGCATTTTAAAGGAAACCCTAATTCTGGCAAGGATGCTGTGAGCCCCAGCACAGGCAGGGCTGTCCCAACCAGCTCCATGAGTGGTTCTGCACACGGAGCCTCCCCCTGCACGTGCCCGGCACGGCTCAGTTATCCCAATTCACACCACAGGAAGAAAACAGGCGGCAGAAAGGAAATCACTTCCCATTTCGAGTTATTTTTTGCAAGGCGGAATTTAACGAGAGACTCCAGCCAGAGCTGAGTGTGGTTCTGTGAAGTTTCCTGAAGCATCGAGAGATTTGTTATCACCATGAATTAAAGATCTTCCTGCAGTGGCCAGTGCTTAAATTTTGGCCACAGACTCCAAACCTGCCTGGATTTGGGCACAACCCCATCCCTGACCTCCCCTGAATTAAACCAAGGGGAGCCCCATTTCTGACCCAATTTATTTCAATCTCTCCTTGAGGATGTGACTATTTTACCTTATCTGGAAGATTTTTCCCTCCCTTCCCGAGCTCCACGAGCAGAATTTATTGCCACAGCAGTGCAGAACAGCTCCTGCTCTGCGTGATGAAAACAGGCTACAGAAAATTAATCTACTGGCTACTTAATTTGTAAAGCTGCTTTAAAAGGTCAGGTCCCCAGCTCATAAAAACCACCAGTGAGAACAGAACCCAGCGATTACGGGAAACAAGGCTCTGGATATTTCTATAAATTAATACTTGGGGAGGATAACAAGATAACAGGACCCTCTAATTTAACACCCACATCCCATTCCTGGCAGCTCCAAGCACTCGTTTATTACAGCAACACACCGGGGGTGCACCCAAAGCTGGCACCTGGGGCTAGAGGGGGTTAGAAACCCTCCCAAAATCTCCTGGATGCTTTGACTGAACCATTTCCATATCTGGATTTCTGTAAGGCAAGTCTTCCTTTCTGAGCCAGACTAACAGGGGCTAAACACACACAAACAGAGAAATACTTTTATACTTTTTATCTTTTTTTTTTCCTCTACTAAAAACATGAAAGAGCGTTGTTTTGTGTTTTGTGAGGGGGTTTTATATTTTTTCAAACAGACAAAAAAAGTTATTAAATTATGTAATGGGAAGGAAATTATTTAATGGGAAGGAAATTATTTAATGGGAAGTTTAGTGTGGGGATTAATCACAAGCACCAACACCCCTGTGAGTCTGCACTGATTTACACTCACCCAAGCAGGAAAACTCCACTGGAAAGTCTCCCTGTGAGACAGTGGGAATATCCAGGTGTCTCTGGGAGCCAACTCTGCCTCCCTCCATCCTCTGCATCGATTTGGGTCCTGTCAAACACAGCTATTTCCCCAGGACACCATTTCCTCTGGAACAACCTGCTCCGGTGCAAGGTGTCCCTGCCCAGGGCACGGGGCTGGAACTGGAGGAACTTTCAGGTCCCTTCCAACCCAAACCAGTCCGGAATCCCATGGAACAGGATTTAATGAGGTATTCAGCAGCCAGACAGGAGCAGCTCCACCAGACAGTGCACAAGCAAAGCTGACTGTTAATTGGAGTATCTCAAATAAACTCTGGTACCGGGGTAATTGCATTTGCAGAGCGTTAGGGAAGGTTGGGTTGCTGTTGCTGTGCCGGGCTAATTAATTTGGTACAATTTGAGGATGCAGATAAGGCCCCAGGGACATGTTGGGCTGGACCATTAACGCTGTATTTCAGCCAGAGGGGTGAAGAGGGGAACTGGCAGCAGCGTCTGATTCCTTCTCAGCTGCTCCACTCCATCTCCTTCCAAAGCCACCCACTCCGCTGGAGTGGGCTGAGAACTGTCTGGACAGGAAAGGACAATATTTGGAGCTTAATGGGAGAGGATCAATAAGTCTAAACAGGCAGCAGCCCTAAAAGAAGCTCACTGACCCACGAATTAAAGTGACATTATTGACACAGTTCAGACAGCTCAGAATCAACACGCAGTCAAACGCAGACTCTTCATTTCCCCTTTTTTTCTGGCAGCATCCCTGCTCTAATTTCCGAAGCACCACCCAACTGAAGTTAATTTTTCGTACAGCTGCGTGTATGACTTCCTCCTGCTTTAAATTATCCCTTCTCTTAGCAACTGCCTCCACCAACACACACAGAGTGCAGGACGCGGGGAGGGATTTTTTGAGCACAGAATTAAGGTGCGAGAACAAGCACGGAGGTTTCCGTCAGACTTTTGTACGCTCAGCCCCAAGCAGGAGTTATTAAAAGCCCTGCCTTAGGAGCCAGCACGATGCATTTAAAAAGCCATACAGCAGGCATTAAGGCAGGTCTGGCTCCTGTGGAAATGGCTGTGGCACGCATTAGGCTGAGCTGTTAGGAATAAATTGCTCCTCTGCATAATGCAAGGGAGACCACGCAAGGAGGGAAAATGAAGGCTCCACGGTATTTTACAGGGCTATAAACAGCCAGGGAAATAAAACATCTCTCCTAAGGTGTAGCTTCCAATGCGAAAAGCTCTTATTCAAAGCAGTGCTGCCTCCAGCTCCGTGGGGGAAAGGCTTTCCAGCTGCTGAGTGCCTCGGGGAAGGGAGCAGAAATAACATGTCATGTAAAGTCATCGTGAGCCGTCACTTCTGCTTACACTCACTGAGCAGACGGAGGCTTTTCCTGGAACACGCTCCACCAGGAACAGCATTCCCTGGCCAGGGCTCCAGCAGTGACCAACATCTGTCTGATGGACCTCTGGCAAAGGGCTCCCATCCCGGGAGAGGGCGAGGAAGCCAGGGCACTGCACAGCCTCCGCTGCTGGGATGGTTAACGGAGCCTTCCAGGGAACAAAGGCTTTCCTCCTCTGGGTTTGGAACCTGAAGGCACAGGCAGAGCACCTCAGGCCAGCCCGTGCTGGCTCTTCCCAGATCCCAAATCACTGGGTGGGTGCTAAGGGGCACAGACAGACCCCAGGGACAGCTGACCCTGCAGTGAGCCTGGCCCTGCACAGCCTGGGATGCGCTCACACTTCTGATCCATCATTCCCCAGCTTGGCAGAAGGGACCAAAGAGGTTTCATTAAGGTTTCAGTCCTCCTCCACTCCCAAATACCTCCTTCAACCCCAGGAAACTTTCCTCACATTGCACTGAATAATCCAAGGAACATCCAGTAAAAGTAATGCAACGATCTGCAAAGCAACTGCGGCTCCAGTTTTGGTTTCCAGCCGTGTCAGCTCTCCCCTGGTATCGAGGGAAGATACTCACTCAACTTTTGAACTTTTGTCCCTCCTCCAGCACATGGAATGAGCTCCCAGCTGCTCCGTGCCCAGCCAGAGTCTGGTCAACCACTGATCTGAATCCTCAGGGAAGGACTCGACGGTTACACAATCACCAGGATGGAATCCTCCCTCCCCACCTCCCCAGCCCACGTCAGGCAGATCCCACAACCTGAGAGCAGCACCACTCCCATTCAGCCCAAGCTCCTGGGAAAACAGCAGAGGTCCCTTTGGTCACCATGCAGGCAGGAGGGGCAGTCACAGCTCCTGCAAACTGCTGAGGTTACCTCGGACCACTTCATTCCTTACCCAGCCCATCTCCTCCGCGAGAAGCTCCACGGTCTCACACGGGGTCAGCGTGACCCCCAAACCAGCCCCAAATCTGCTCCCAAACCCTTTGGAGGGGCTGGGAAATGCAGCTCAGCTCCCTTCCAGCAGCCACAACCTCTTCCCCAGCCGCCAGCTCTCTTCAGGCTGGGAGGTTTGGGAGCGCCCACTGGGAAGCCTGGAGAAGGGACAGCATCCATGGAATGGTGTGGAGCAACAGCAGGACTGTCCCACAGCTCTCCCCAAGCTTCCTGGAGCTGGAAAAGGATCCATGTCCTAAGCCTGGGACTCAGCATCACCCAGGCCCAGGCCAGGAGGAGGAAGAGGAGGAGGAGAGGAGGAACACACACTTCTGTCCCCTTCCTTTCATGCACAAGCTGCACAGCTATAACCCAGCAATAACCCACGCAGTTGAGTCCTTTCTGACCAAAACAAATACTTGATCACAAAATCCAGCCCAGCTGCCTCTCCCCTCAGGCCCCAGCAAGGCAGAGGGACAACAAATCACTCTGCCCAGTGGTTCTCCTCAGGCAGAACGAGATCTCGGTGCTCTGCGTTCCCAGATTATCTGGAGAACCTTTGCCCAGGACCAGGGCCTCTGTTTGCAAAGGGGCTGGTACCAAGTGGAGCTTGGACCCGGGAATCCACGAGTAACGCAGAAATAATCCAAAATGCAGCGCAAATAACCCAAAGCAGCGCAAATAACCCAAAGCAGCGCAAATAACCCAAAGCCGCGCAAACAGTAACATCTAAGGGGCTTTTTTGAGTGTTCACATCCACTGCTACAGGGGATTCCTAAAGAAGCAGGGGGTGGAAGCAGCCCACAGCACCCTCCCCCACAGCTGGTGTCTTACAGTCACCTCAAACCCACTGAACTGCAAAAATCCCACACTTGTTTGGGTTTTTATCCCAGAAAAAGTTCTGCAGAAGTTTTTCCCAGAGACAGCAGGAGTAACGATGCCAAAACACCCAGGGACAGCGTGTGGAGCCCCAGGCTGGGCATCAGCTCCATCAGCCCTGATATCCTGGGATTCCAGGGAGCAAAACAGAGCTGAGGAGAGCAGGGTGGGAGGCTGAAGATCCATTTCAGTTGAAATGTCAAACCCCAAAGACCTGAGCCAGCTCCGGGCGGGATGACCGACCAGCGCCAAGAGGAGTTTTGTCCAATTTCTGAATAAAACCCTCAGTGGGTGGAGGGAGGAGAAGCTCCACATTGATCCTTCAGCGCTCAAAGCCCGACTGCTGACGTGCCAAAGACAAACCCAAGCAGTTATTAAGGCACCCTGAGCACAGACAGGTTAAATATCTCTTTTTGTGTGCGGGTTCCTCCCGTGCTTGGAGGGAGCAGCTCCTCCTGCCTCAGCAGCACCAGGTAATGACAGCCCTGCTCGGCTGAATAACGGGTTTGTACTGAGCCAGACGCCTCATCTGTGCCACACAGGATCCTCACATCATGACACTGTTATTAGAAGAGCTGTCTCTCAAAAAAACTCCAAATCAGAGGGGAAAAAACCCTGTTTTTTGCAGATTTTCCTGCGAAGAAACCCTGTAAAACCTGGTGGCTGCAGGGGGTTATTCCTTCCCTCTGCCCTGGCTCAGGGGGTTGGAAATCCATGCACACACACACCTTTGGCAAGTTCTTCTCTGCCCCTCTGGATTTATGAGGCTGCTTTCCACCTCCTGAAGTTTTACTCTCACTCCTTTCATTCCCATCCAGTTAAATCAGGTGTTTAAGATGGTTTTTCTCCCCACATAAAACAGGTAATTCTGTTCACTCAGCTCTTGCTGGTGGAGCCCAAAGCTGAACGTGGGTTGGTTTAATTTTTTTCATTATTTTACAAGGAGGGGAATTCAGGATATCACCAATCATCATTCCGGGCTTATAAATTTTAAAACCTGGGCATTTTAAATTCGCTTTCAAGTCTGCGAGGCTTCAGAGAGCGCTTCAATCACGTTCTTCTGCATCTCCCCAAGGCAATGAAAGCAACGCCCGTTTGTCTGCCTCCCCTCGAGGAAAAATGAAACTGCCACGTCACAGGGCCCCAGGAAAAACACCAGGGGAGGAAGAGTGATAGAAATATTTAACCTCAGTGCTGGTGGTGCTGAGCCGTGGGTCAGACACCTGCCCAGGGCGAGCAGCACCCTGATCCCTGAGGGTGATGAGGGATGGAGAGGGACCCGAGCACAGGGAACGCAGCCTGGAAGCACCAACACAAACCTGCAGCTCCTGGTGACCACGGCAAGAGCCAAAGGGCAAGGAAGAGAGACTTTTATGAGCCCAACGTGCAGGGATGCCACCCACTGGAACAGGTCGCCGGGCCAGATCATTAATATCAGGAGATATTAAATATTCCCCCCCACACAGCCAGCCCAGCCCCACCCAGGCAGGAGGACTCACGGGGCAGACTGAACCTTCAAAAAGAGCCTAAAGCCAGCAAAAAGTACTCTTGGCCTTGGGTGAAAGGACGAAACAAAGGACACCCAAACGCACATCAGAGTCCCCCATCCCAGCCCCGTCCTTTCCCACTGCAAAGGAACAGATTTTGCCCATGCTGCCAAAATTACCAGGAACTATGAAAACGCAGTGAGGCTTCATCTTCCATCAATAAATTCATTTATTTTTCTATAGAGGCTCTCCCCCACCCTGGCAGCTGTATGCTAATTCCCCCTCAGCACTGCTTTATTATCACTTGGAACAGATGTTGCAGCCACTCCAAAATCTGGAGGTTACAGAAACTATTAACCTAAGCTGGGCGCCCGCCTGAGCTTGGGAGGGGGTGAGGAGGAGGGAACAGCTCAGCCCTGTCCTTCTGCCACTGGTCCCAGCCAGGCTTTGCTCTCCCTGCTCCAGCTCAGCATCCACAGCAACGATGGGATCCAAAACGAATCGACAAGAACAGTCCCGAATCTCATAAAACAAATACGGAGAGATCAGGGGAGATGCTGTGATTTACAGGCTTGCTCCAAAAAACCCGGGGAAATTAGCTACGAGATCCCTGTGGGTTTTCAGCTGGGCACAAATGTGGATGCAATCAGCTGTCTGGGGGTTTTTTTGGAGGTGTCTCTGTTGGGGGGGTGTGTGCAAACAAAGTCATTCCAACCACAGATAAATCCAACTGCGAAAGGTTTAGCATTCCCCACGGAGTTGCTTTCTCCAGAGCAGCCCAGTGTGACTCCTGGAGTAATTAATGCCAGAATCTATTTATGACCTTTGAATAAATTGTTCTTTTCTGAAGGGAAAGCTGTTAAACACGTTAGCAAATATAATTAAGCGGGAAGGGGGGGGAGGAATGACAAAAATCTGGAATTAAATCTCTCCTAATTAGAAATGCTTCTTGCAACAACCTGGCTGAAACCCCGCTCTCAGGCAGATACTGGAGCTTCATTAAACCCTCCTCATTACCCTTCCCGAGATAACCAAGCTATCAAGACGAGGAAAATTCACTTCTAACCTCTGTCACCTCTAAGAAAAAAATATTTAGGTGCTCTCCACGTGGGGACGTGCACCTGAGCACGCCGAGGGTGGAAAATGCAGTGAGGGAGAAGCAAAAGGTTTGTCTGGCCTCTCACCTGCTCCCCAAAGGAACAGGTTTGGCCGCTCAGGGTATCTGACCACGTTTTCTGCATCTCAGGTGAAGTTCTCACCCGTGAGACACTGATTGCATCACGCTGGAAGTGGCCAAAGCTGCGCGGAGTGGCAGCAATTAAAGCTGGGAAATCCTTTGGAATTGTCCTCGCTCCCTCAGTGCGAACATCCCTGTCCCTGGAGAACCCCAAATCCAAGGAAGGGTTAAAGCGAGGTAACAAATCTGTGATGCCACCTAGGAGCCTGCCCTCAGCACCGTGACCTGGAAACCCACTCAGGGATGATTCACATCTGGCGGGATTCTGGATTGAACTTTAAATGATCTCAGAAAACCCTTCAAAAACTCCGCTTTTCTGTAAAAATATCTGCGCTCGAGCAATACCCGCTCCCAAATCTCCAGTGGCTTCCACAAACAAAAGCTGGGAGATGCTCAAGTGAACCAGGCATGGGGAGGGATGGGCAGGAGGGGCAGGGATACCTCCCTGGGAATGTCCACTCCTGGCACAGACCAGTCTGGACAGGTCAGCAAACCTCACATCTCACGTCCTGCAACTTCGCCCTGAAAAATCCACCTTTTCAGAGGGAGCCCCACACTCCCAGCCTTCCTCCTGGGATGGTTCCTGCTGGGCTGGCTCCACACTCCCAATCCCTTGACAAAATGAAGTTTTTAGGTCTATTTTGCACCTTGAAAACTTTAAAATTTTGCACCAGGAGCAGCCACCCCGCTGGTCCTGCAGGCATCACCCCAGAGCTGGAAGCTGCCTCAGCACCACAGTAACCTCCCGTCCCCAAAATCCAGAGCTCTGCCATCACCTGCGCTCTGCCCAGCACCAGCTCATCCGGTGCCAGGCACCAGAATAAAGCCATTTACACCCTGCAGATGCAGCATCTGCTGCCAGAGGGGCACTGAAGGGAGCCCCAGGGCCAGTTCAGCCACCCAGGGCCACACTGTGCAGAACAGCTGCTGCTCCAGCAGCAATTCCCAGAAAACAGCCCCAAACCCTGCAGCAGCAGCAGGAAAATAAAGATCTAGACGCTGATCTATAAAGGGGAAAAAAAAAAAAATCATAAACTCTTCTGCTGGGTTTACTAAGAAAATTCTGGTTTATTTTCTGTTTAAAGCCACAATTCTCCCACAGCTACGGGAGGAAAAGTCTTGTCTCCCTTTTTTTTTTTTTTT
>VZTI01001517.1:155033-185587 GCA_013397865.1 Struthidea cinerea
CCCCCCCCCCCCCCCCCCCCAAAAAAAAAATGGAAGATACCTTTTGTAACACTGAGTTAAAAAATAAAATAAAAAACAAGTCAGAGAAAGAGAGAGAGGGGATAAAACCTGACCACCGTGGCCCGAGAGCAGGGGGTTAAGGACAGGAAGGGACACTGCAGAGCGTGGGGAGGGAGGGGGTGTCCGTTTGGGGTTTGTGTCCGAGTGTCCCCAGCTCATTCCGAGTCGCTGCTGTCCGAGCTGGAGCCGCTGGAGCTGCTGCTCCCGGACTCGGAGGAGCTGCTGCTGCTGAGCCGGGAGGGGCCTCCGGAGGGAGTGGAGCCGGATTTCTCTGCGGGGGAACAAGGCAGCGACGCGGTTACTCGCGAGGAACTGAAACACAGAAGGGTTGCCCACAGCCTCCGTTCCCAATGTGACCCACAGGGTGACAGGGCTCCTTGGACTGCCAGCGACCGTGGAAGTTTGGGATCCACACAGGAGCTCTGCTGTGGGGCAGCATCCATCTCTGAGCACAGGAAAACCCCCCGGGAAAGCTGGCAGCAGCTTTGTTTGCACTGGGGGACCCTTTGGAGCATCTTGAGCTACGTGGGGGTTTGGGATTTTTGTAACCCCACGTGTGTTAGATGCTCTGTGGTGTGGGCTGCACACCAGGCTAACACAGGGAAGATCCTCCTCCCTCTGAAGGGGGAATTGCCTCCAAGACAGCTCCCATTTGCCACCCAGCAGTTTCCACCTGGACATGGACCAAAGCAGCCCCACACAGTAGCTCAGTGCCCAGCAGGAACTCCCTGAGGGTTCCTGTCCCAGAGTCAAACCCAAGGCAGAGGTTTGGACCCTATGACAAAGTCTGCCCACTTTTGGACGCTGTTTTCACACGAAACCAAAGCCATTACCTTTCTTTGCAGGCTTCTTGTTGTTGTTTAGCTGCCCACTGACATCCTGTAACCGTTTTTCTAATTCTTTCTTCTTTTCCTGAGCTAACTCTTCTTTTGACTTTGCTGCTTGCTTTTTGCCACTGGCAGCTGTGGGGGAAGAAGGCAGAGTTGCTGAAAGTGCAGGGATGCAAGGGAAAAGAGTGGGCATCACTATTTTACAGGGCATGTACATCTGTGTGCACACTCTGCAGGGACACTGCCAAGATCCAGTGCTCACACAGCAACTACACATCCCAGAGAGAAGGCAACACCTGAAGTTGCCTTGCTCATCAAATCACCACCATCCTGTAACATGCAATTTTTTTTTTTTTAAGAGAGATCTTCTGGAAAGTATTTTAGAAGATAGAAATATCCATGTAATAACCTTGTCATTACAGGTTACTTACCAGCCAGTTATATGGTCAATAATTACAGATTTGTAATTACAGAATTGTTACATGGGTTTTCTGCCCTGTAAAATAAAGTGTCCCATTAAAGGTTGTCAGGAGTAAAGCATCTGCCATTAAAACTTCCGACCCCCCCACGCAAGAATCTACTGTGGTTTCTGTTGCTCTAAACAGAAAACAAAACAAACAGAGGCAAATTAAAAACCAGCTGAGGCAAAGGCTGGCAGACAACAGGAACGTAACAGCACCGGGATGGAAAGGGTGAGAAGTACCAGCAGCACTCCTACTGCCAAGGAAAGGAAATATTCCTCCAAAGAAGGAGTAATTGAACACAGGTGTTGGCCAGGATTGGAAGCACAAGACAGGAGCCAGATATTTTGCCTGATCCAGCAAGGAAATACCTACATTTCTGTGAGCTGTTTTAAAGCAATGATTAAAAAAACCAAGAAAACTGGAAAGCACAGCCCTAAGAGGGAACACTCAGCACAAAAGTCCAGCCAGGCTCAGGCATGCCAGGCTCACAGGGTGGATATTTGAGGTTTTCTGTGTTACTCAATGCTCTGGTTCCAAAATTAAAGGATGCTTTTCTGTTCCTAAGCACTCTGGAAAGTCCTTTCCTGAGATATGAAGGATTCAGGGGGGAAAAAAATAAATCAAAGCGAAAAGAAAGGTCAACGTCTGCATTTTGCTTAGGCCTTCCTGAAAATCCTGTGAGGAAGGAATGGAGGTGATCTGCAAAAGCAGGGAGTACCTTTTGTGTCAATCTTAAAAGCAAAACTCCCTTAACCAAGAGAGCCAGGAGCACGTCAGGTAAGTGATCCTCTTGCTGTCCAGATGGAGCTAAACTCTCAAGGAGCTGCAAGAATTTGCTTTGTGGACGAGGCACAAAGTCTGTCCCACACTGAACCATGCACTCAGCAGCAGATTGACATTCACCCTCTGATCTGATGGAGGATGAGGGCAATGTGGTGATCACGCCATGCAGGAAGAACAGTTTTGGGGCGAATACACAACTCAGACACACCCAGAATCCACAGGTAACCTTGTGCAAATCATTTATTGCCTTGGTGGTTTGGATCCCAACCACGTTTTTTGTTTCCTTCCTAATTAGATGCTAAACTATTCAGGATAAGAAACTGATCCTTCCAGATGTGGGCACATAACACCTGACACAATGAGACTGAAACCTTTACAGAGCCTTCCAGAGCCTGGGTAAGTGAGAAAGGCATCCCACAGGTCTTGCAGAGGAGCACACTGGCTCTCCAGGTCTCTGCAGCAGGACACCATGGGAAGAAAGAACAGAGAAAAAGAGAAAATTCCTGTACATTTCCTTGGGAGAAAAGAATCTCTAAAAATTCCTGTCATCACAGAGCCAACAGGTGGGTAAGAGAACCTCAATACACATCCCCTGACTCCAAAGCTGAGCCCGAGAGCTGCTGGGGGGAACACGTGCCCCGGGAGGGTAACTTACAAAACGGTTTCCTTTGTTTTTTCTGTAAACAAGATTTCACGTATCTCTCCAGTTCTCGTAACGTTGTGGGCTTCAAGGTTTCAAAATCTATTTCAATCTCGTCGGGATTGGAGTCTCTGAGGGAAGGTTCCCGGGACTGGATGATGTGAACCACCCTGCCCAGCTTCTCCCCGGGCAGGCGGTTGATGTCCAGGCTGAGCTGTCGTTTCTCATCGTAGGTCATGGGCAGCCCTTCCTCCTCCTCATCTGAGTCGTAGGTTGCAGATGCCTGTTTGCCTCCTTTCTTGGGCTGCCTGGGGAGGTTGTCAAGCATGAAAACATTCATGGGGACACAGCAATGAATTCTTTTTTTTCCCCAACTCCCTTGTAACAAACATCCCCCATGCTCTTGGCTTTGAAGCTCTCGTCAGATGGCTGGAACAGCACCACAAGTGCTGAAAAAGTTCAGCAGCCTGAGATCAGCTGTTGTGTTCCTATTATATTTTAGCCCTGTGAAGTGTGACAACAAGCCCAAGAAGCAGCAGGGGAGAAGCCATGAAATGGCACATTCTTGGTGGCTGCACAAAAGGCAACCCCCAAAACCTTATCTGAGAGCAATCAGGCAGGGATTCAAAGAGCTGGACACTGAAAACATGATGTCTGCACTGCCAGCTCCAAGTTGAAGACTCCCTGGAGTTGTCTGGGAATGGGAACAGTGTTCAGCAGCAAATTAACTACTACTGAGCTTCCCCAGGAATTAAGGGCTGGAAGCCCTTGGCTCTCACCTCAAGGCACCTTGTGGAAGGCTGGCTCTCACCTGTTAGCTGTGGTTGTGCTGTTTGCTTTCTTAGCTGGGGCTTTCTTCTGTTGGGTTTGTTTTGGTGCTTGAGCCACCTTGGGTTTCTTCTCCTCCTCCGCTTTTACTTTGTGCTTTTCCTTTTCCTTCTCTTTATCTTTCTTCTTCTTCTCTTTCTCCTTCTTCTCTTTTTTTTTCTTTGGTTTGTTCACTGGCGCTTGGGACAGTGCAGCCAACTGCTCGTGGACGGCTTTCAGCTGGGGGGAAACAGGAAAATTCATCAAGGCAAGGTGACTGATGCCTCCACAAACCCTTCCCACTACATCCCAAGGTGTAAGTATATCCTAAAGTCAAAAATCAATCATATTTTGGGATCCCAGAAGGACGTAGAGAGCATCAGCACTGAGAAAAACAATCCTGAAGAAAATTACCGTTAAACACACACTGATTGCACAGCTGAATGCTTTTCCCCTTCAGCTGGGAGTGTTTCCCTGCACCCCAGCCTAGGTGGGATTTTTCAGGACACGATTCCCGCTGCTGTGCTCTGTCTAATGCACGGACACACAGCTGGGATGGGGCAGTACCTGCTCCTGGAGCTCGGCCAGCCGAGTCGCCCGCTCCTCCTCGGAGTCGGAGCTGTCGGAGTCGGAGGAGCTCTCCTCGCTGCTGTGGCTGCTCTCTGTGCTTTTGCTCACCACTGGGGCTGTCGGGGGAGGTGGAGGGGGGGCCTCTGCAGGCTCATCGGGCATTTTCGCAAACCTCATCTCAAAGACATCCTGCAAAAAAGGAGAAAAATGGGTGACCAAAGGAGCCTCGGCCACAAACAGCTCACTCTGGTCTCTTAAATACATCAGGGGCAGGGTCTCTGTGCACTACAAGCAAATAATAATATACAGAATATGGTTGCCCATCTGGAAAGCCCAAGAAAATTCTCCCATGACTTTAACAGCAAGGATTATAATATTTTAGGAGCTGAACATGGCGTTGGGCCCACGCCATGCAAAGAGCACAAGAGCCCTGCAGAGAGCACGAGGCTCTTGCCAAGGGCTGGAGGAGTCTCCCTTGTTGGTGCCAAGAGCAGATCCACACCTGGATCTCACCTTGTACCTGAACTAAACACACTCTGGAAGATGCATTTGCCAACACCTTTACCTGGAGCTTCCTGGCCATGGCCACCACCTCGTGGTCTGGAGGATTGTACTTGTAACAATTAGAGAACATTAACCGAATATCTGCTGCAAAACCTTGTGCATCCTGGTATTCCCGACTGTCCATTTTTTTCTGCAAACAAACAAGCCAAAGGGAAAGGGGGGGGGGAAGAAAAAAGCCATAAGCAAAAGGTATTTGTAGCAACTGCATGGAGGACACATGAACCTCAGAGACAGAGCAGCCTCAAAAATCCCATCTAGGAGAATGGAAGTTTGATTTGGGTTATTGGTTCCTAAATAACATTCAGAGTTTCTACTTTGTAAAACAAGCAAATAAACACCAGGCAACCAAAGAAGTTGATATTTCATAGCAGTTTAAACACTAAGATTCTAAACTGGGCTTGTTTTCTAAGTAGTAAAATATAAATCTGTCACATTCTACCAGAAAACATTTAAAAATCATTAGAAAAATCATTTAGAAAAATGGATCAGGAGCTAATAGAAACAAGGATCATGGATGGAAAGGGCAAGAGTCAACAAGCAAGTTACAATGACAGCAGTACCTTAAGTGTGTATTTCTACAAATGCTTGGATATATTTGCCTTGTAAATCTGAAAGGGCAGAAAAGATTATGAAAAGCTAACTCTGACTTGCTGCTAGCAGAGGGCAGGAGGTTTGCTCGGCAATTCCTACAGCAAAATAAGCATTGACAGTTAAACTACAACTCCCACTCTCAATTTAAAAGTCCAGCTGATAGAAATGGATACAGCATTCACCCCTTATGAACCTACTCATAATGTTATTTCCTAGAGTAGTGTGGATAAATATCAAATATTTGTACCTTGTTCCTTTCTCTTATTTTTCAGCTCTCACTTCCATCCATTGCTTTTGCTGTTTGGGACTGAATGATTTGGGTTTAGAGAGCAGTTTATAGCATTCTCAGCACTTAATTAATTTTATGCATATATTACTACTATGTATAAAACCTTAGCTCCAATTACTCCTGCTGAAAGGAAAGAGAAGCTTACACTAGATTTCATTTGCATTTAAAAGACACGGGTTTAAAGAAATTCTCTATTTGCCAAGTGCTTACAGGCCTCCCTTTTGTGTGTCTTGGGCACCTGTATCCCCAGAGAAGGGAAGGGTTGACTGGCAGACAGGCAGGGGACGTGATGGGGACAGACATCCCCCATCCCAGCAGCAGTCAGGGATGCTCAGGGTCTGTCACCCACCCCTAACACCAGCAAAATTCCCATTTGTTCATGGAACTACAGAAATTTCACAGCTGTGATAGACCTTGGAACTGTCTTGAAGCAGTGCAATGACTCCTGGAGCTGGTTTTGTTGTGAAAAGGGCAGAATTTCACCTCCAGGGATTCAGCTTCTGAGGGACCTGATGCAGGGTGGTGACGTCCCTGCAGCCTTGCTCCCTGCTGTGCTGCAGCCAGACATCTGTCAAACTTTTTGTCAGGAGACCTCATTTTCCTGGTGAATAAACCAGGAGACAGTCTGGGAGCCACAGCACAAAGGCAGAAAGGGAAATAGGTCTTGGTGCTCCTGTCTGAAAAGCCTGTCAGGCCAATGCCAAAGCAAAACATATGTTGAAACCAAAGGGCCCGTTTATTTTAAAATACATCTCACTGCATGAAAGGCCTTTTTATATTTGTTTGGCATACTCGGGGCCTGATTACTGCCTATGAAATACATTCCAATGTCTGAGGCTTTGCTTTTCATCCAAACTCAACAGTTTTCTAGCCCAACAGTTTTAATCCGTGGATTTTTGTTTTCTTACAAAGAATAATTAGCTTAACAAAAGAAAGAAAAGCACTTTAAATCGGTGGGCTGGAATATCTTTGGTTACAAATACACTTGGAGATATCCAGCTGCTTAAAAAAAAAAAGTGATTATATTTACAACTGCAAATCAGGAGTCAGGCAGGGCTGGCAGAGGTGCAGGCAGGCCAGCTCGCCCATCCTCTGTCCCACACACAGCATTTACCCACAGCAATCTCATTTTTCCCCTCAATCAATTGTTTAATCATCTTTAATGTCCAGAAATTTGTTTCCTCATGTCTAACGTGCCTCTAGCTCTAAGGCAAGTCTTTTCTTTGCATCCTCTCTGGGCAGGACACAAAGAATGTCTCCTCACTTTTAAGACCCTGGACTCAGCTGCTCTGAGACGACAGCAGTTCAGTGCAGGAAAATTAAGGGGTGAGCACAGTTACATCCCTGGAGGAAGTGCTTTATTCCAAAAGCAAACATCTTGTGGAAATCCTCTTGTACAGCAAGGCCTGTTGCTTGTTCACCACTGACTAAAAGGCAGAGACATCCATGTCACTGCTGGGACCTGGCAGCCAGAGGATGGAGCAGGAGAAGAGGTGCTCCAGGTTCCCCCAGCTCCTGCCTCCCCAGCACCACAGAGCGGGACAGGGATGTTCTGCAAGTGGCCCCTGCCTGCCTGGGGACAGGGCAGCAGCAGCTCCAGCCTCAGGGCATCCCACTCCTCACAGGGAATTAGAGTTGCTGCCTCCCTCTCTCCTCACACTTCCATCCTTCCCTACTCCAAGCAGTTCTGCTCTTTCCCTCTCTCTGATAAAGAGAATTGAGGTGGAGATGAACTCACAGATCCTGTCCCTTCAGCTGTTCCCACTCTCAGTCCTAGCTGCAGCACAGAATTCCAGCATATCCCTTTGCTCCTGGCTGCAACAAGCTCAGCTCCATCTCACCTGCCCCTGGCACAGTCACAACAGCCAACCTGCCTCCTCCACCACACACAGAGAAAACAACCTCCAAATCCTCCTGGAGACACCTCTGCCAGGGAAAAAAATGCTCCTGGACATGAAGGATATTCTCAGAGGAAAATAAAACCTAACATAGCCACAGAAGCAAAGGGACAGGATGTGTTACAGCTGCAGCAATGCTGGTGTTTTACTTTCTCACAGAATCCCTCCCAGGTTAGTTTGGAGGCCATTAGTTGTGCTGCTTTATCACAGCCATTGTCACTTGGGCAGAATTAAATCTAAAAACCTTTCAGAGCCACAGAGGAAGTCCCTGACACTGGAAAAATGACACTGCCTGCAAATGGCAGGTTTCTGTTCCACGCAGTGAACGTATTATGGGCTGCATCTCTGAGAAGTCACACTATGATCTACAGGCCAAGAGCAATGACAATAAAACACTCCATAAAAAACCAATACCAGACAGCACTTCAAACAGCTTTATTAAGAAAAATACTACCATGTGGAATGAGAAACCCAGAGTCTTTAGGTGTAAAAGACTCCACTGGGTTTGCCATCAACCCGTCTCCAATTTTCTGCCCTACACTAGTCAGGTGCAGAGGGAGGATATCACCTGCACTTGCCAGAGAGGGGCAGAGGTGTACAATTTTAAAAGAATGAAGTGAGGACTATAAAGAGATTTAAGTATAAAGAAGTCACCAACCCAAGAAATCACAGCTTTGCACCTCAATTTTTCAGAACACAGCACAAGAATCTCTTGCAATAAGAAATCACATAAGCACACACAGAAATACCAGCCTTGAGAGGGTCAAGATTTCACTCTGTCCATCTCTAATCTTCCTGCAGTCACCTGGGACTTCATCTAGCAGGCTGCAGGTACCTCTGGAGACCCACAGCATCCCTGGGATGGATGCATGGCACATCAGAGTGCAACATGCTGCACATAGGAACCGCCAAGGAATATGACAGGAATCGCAACTACAGCTGCCCTTTTGTCACCTGGGCATTCAGACAACTCCAGGCACTGGCTCAGCTGGCAGTAAAACCCTTCTGGCAACGCCAGTGAAAGCCAGCAACATCTTCACATCATGCACACCATGTCTCCCCTCCACCAACACAGATTCCAGTGCCTGGCTCACAAGCAGAAGATGGGAACTACAAAGACATGGCTTTGCTTCATGGAGGGATTCAGCAAACCTCCAAACCCACTGGGAAAAACAAGAATATCGGACCATACTAAGCTAAACTCTTGAGAAGCCAAGCATGAACCACAAAACCATCATACATCTCCCTGAGTGCCATCACATTCCAGGTGGAATTGCTCAGTGTAAGCCTAATCTGCCACCACCACCACCAAGTAGAGGAAAAGCAGTTTCTGGAAATGGGATATTATCAACTGAATCCTATGAAATGAAGCACCTCCTCAGAGTGCAACACAATGCCAAGAACACCAGTTAAACAGCTGACTACCCACAAAGAGGAGAGGATGCCATCGTACTTTGGTTTATGTACATCATCTGCTTTGCAGGGCAGGAAAAAAAGCTGCCCCAGGTTATGGCAAAAAAAGGGAGAGGGGAAGGAAACAAAACAAAAATATCCACTTGATATCCAAACAGGTTCAGTTTCCAGCCTTTCCCCTTCCCCCTCCCCAAGAAGGAGCCAGTCCTCTGCAACCAGAGGGACCCGCAGCAAAAAGAGGTGGTAAATGAGGACGTACTTTCACAGTACTGAGATCCATGGGGTGTTTGATAATATCATGATAGTCATGTAATTCCAAGGCCTCAGCATCCACGGGCTTGTAAAAGGGCCATGCATAGGCTGCGTGCTTCTTGGAGAGCATCTCCTTGAGGATGCTGTCACAGTACTTGAGGTGCTCAGAGAGTTTGCCCTTCTTCCCTGCGTGCTGCGGGACCTCTCCGTCTTCCAGGTCTTTCTTTGGTGGTTTGATGGGGCGGCCGCCGCTCTCCCTGCGCGCGATGATTTTGGCCTGTTTGGGGTCCGAGAGGGGCGTGGGGGACTCACTCCTGCTGGCAGTGATGGCAGAGGTGGTGGGGGTGGTGGTGTCTGCTTTCCGCTTCACTCCCTTTTTCTGAAAGGGCAGAGGGACAGGCTCCGTGAGTGCGTGCCCAGTTCTCAGCCAGCAGAAACCCTAGCACAGCTCATCCTTAGTTTTGCCTGTCCTCTGACAGAAAAAAACCCCAGTTATTTCACTGGGATAAATGGGATTTGTGACTAGAAGCTCCAACACACAATGGCTACAACACTGCACATCACCTGAGCCACAGTAACCAACCATTTGCACGTCTCCAACCCAAGCCCAACCACGCTGCAAAATGTGTTACTTCCCTGAGAGGGAAGCCAGGACTCTTACCTCGTGTTTGCCAAGGGAAAGGAGGGCGCCCAGTCGATTACTGCAGCTCAGCTGATGCATCGGGACTGAGCAAGTGTCAGTAACTCAACCACATGGCTGAGTCCCCAGTGGCAGGATCGGGCTATAAGTTCTGAACCAAAGCATATTAATCACCAAAGACCCGTGAGCCCTCACTCCCCTGTATTTAGTGGGTGTGCTAAGGTAGATTTTGCCTTAAGCCAACAAACCATCTCACATAAATTCAAGCTGTGACCATCCAGTCAGCTCTCTTGTGCTCCTGTGAAGGATTTATTTCTCTGTAGAGGGAGATGGGGGAAAAAGTTCCTTAGAGAAATCTAAGGGAAATCTTAAGTAAATCCCAAGCAGAATTAATTTTGCAGTGTGTATTTGGCAAACTCACTTCTGGGTTCATCCTTGAGTTTTAAAATGAAATCAATTCTCAGAAGCAAGTTATTTGGACAGAAACTGAAACATGAGACAGGTTTTTGAGGAGGACAGCTTAGCTGCAAGATCTGACTTACAATTTCTCTAGCAATTCTCAAACAATTGGGTTAAAAAGCAAAACAATTCTGTGCCTCTGCTGGTCCAAGCAACCTCACAACCAATACTGTTGCAGTTAATTCCACAGTTTCAATTAAAAAAAACCCCAGCTTTCTCTGAGCTATGCTTTCATCATTTTTAAAGCAATGCACAGCTCGCTAAGAAAATTTCAATTATTTAGGTAATGTTTCCATTTACCCATAAATTAACATAACAAACAGCAAAACATCAGTGACAACTCCCAAAAGATTACTCAGTACAGAAGACAGAACTAATGCACCCAAAACCTGCAGGCAACATCAGTCTCCTCCAACTGGAGTGACAGGCTTGTCTTGAACTGGTTTAAAGCAGAGAGGAACATTCCTAACGCTGGAGCCTGCAAACCTTAAAGGAACAGCCCCAGTAAAATCAGGAGCTCAGTCAGAGAGGGAAGAGATGCTTGGAGCTATTTGGTGTAGAATGGGGGGAATTCCAACAGCCCCGGAGCAGCAGCACAGGGGAACGCTATGAAGGGAGAGGTTGGAACTGAGCTGGAGCAAACACAGGTGACATCATCTCAGCTGGAATGTGTGAAAACTGGCAAAATCGTTCCCAACCCTCTCCAACTCAACAGCCAACGATGAAAGCAGGAATGCGCGGAGCCAGCAGCGAGGGCTGGCAGTCCAGCCCCGCTCAGCAGCGCTGCCCCCTGCAGAGGAAGGGGCCGAGCCGCCCGGATTTACCTTGACGACCGGGGGCGTGGGAGGCACCACGGGCATGATCGGAGCGGCGGGCGGGGGCGGGGCGGCGGCGGCAGGGGCGGCGACGGGCGGGACGGTCGCGGTGATGGTTGGCACGGGGGTGGCAGCGATGACGGGCGTCTGAGACACGGCTGGAGGGACGTTCTGGAACGGGGCCGGCGGGGACACGGAAGACACGGCCACGGCTTGCTGCGCTCCTTTCAAACGAGAGGGGAAAGGCGCCGGTGGTTACAGCTGGGAGCGTACTGGGAGCAAACTGGTGCTGCTGGATTTGGCAAAGGACTCCCAGGCCAGGGCCACGGGGACAGCACAAAGGACACAGTGTGATTTGCTCGGTGCTGTTACCCAGGGTACAACAAAAATGAGGAATCTCTGATCTAAGTCCTTGTACCACGAGTTTAGGTCAGCCACACGCAAAATAATTCCAGCTTTTCACATGGCGTGTGTGTTGCTCTGGGACAGTCTTGATGCTCCCAGAGCTGCACTGAGCTCAGCAAAAGAGCAGGAACTCAAGGAGATGGGACAGTGGGAGGTGTTCATACCATGCAAATGGCACCAACCACTGCCCTAAGGCACCGGAACACCCAGGAGCCCAAAGTGCCCCAGATTTGCCACAAGTGCACAGGGTGGGATTCTTGGGGTTGTCCTGTTCAGGGACAGGAGCTGGGCTCAGTGACTCCTGTGGGTCCCTTCCAACTCTATATTTTATGATTCTGTGATTCTCAGTAGAGCTTAAGTCTCCTGATGGCCTCAAGGTCTCTGATGCTACACCTGCACTGCTAAAAAGCTGCCTACTGGTGTAACGTTAAAGGGGGACAAACCTACTCCCCAATAACCAGAGCAGCAATCCTTTTTCTATGTTTTATCAAAGGACGTTGAAAAGATACATCATTATTAATTTCTCTGAGCTTGGATAGAGTTATAGCTTCATTTAGCACCTGAAATGTGGGAAAACAGAGGAACAATTGAATTTCCCAGAGCAAGAATCAGACCTTGTTTAGAGAAAAAAAAAAAAACAACCCCGCAATCATTTAACTCAGCCCACACAAACTCCTTTATGAACTGTTTTAGCATGCTTGGACATTTTAGCCCTAAATCCATTTAAAATCAGTTCTAGGTAAACTGAACTAAACTTAGTTTCCACTGATATGCAATGGTCTACATCGCCTTTTGCAATGGCTTAATAAATCCTTTAATTCTATGATGTTGTAACCATGTGTGCAAAAGAAAAATATACAGGGTTTAGAGGATTAGCAAAATTTGAGTCCAAGTCTCTGCTGTGTCAGATTTCTGCCAGGACCCAGGGTGAGCTGTATAAACCCAAATCTGTAAAGACTCCCCATGCCATGGCCTGGCACTAGCAGCAAACTGGCATTTCTGACTACCTTGTCTCTTCTTGCCTCGGTTTCTTCTTTGCATAGAGAAGCAACAGCACTGCCCTTCCTCACAGAAGTGCTGCATGGATGGGCAAGTCACAGATGGCAAGATTTGTGTGGCAAACGCAGAGTGGCCTTGAGACAGACAAGCCCCGAAACCCTGAGTGAACATCACCCGGACATCTCACACCTTCCTCCTCACTGCTTTAACTGTGAGACCACACTCTCCCTTCACAGCCTCTTCACCATCTGCAAAGTCCAGCAGCTTGGAAGGTGGGTCAGGCCTCGGGAACAGCTCCCAACATCCCCTGTCCCTGGATGGGGTCCCGTACCTGCGCTCTGTGTGCCTGCTGAGGGCTTGCGACCTTTGCCTTTAGGAACCGGGGGTAGCAATTCCACCTCCTCCTGAGGCATCTGGGCAACCTTCTGCAGAAATATCTTCTCCAGGGCTTGGGCCATGAGGACAATGTCATCTGTGGGCTGCACAAAGAAGAATATGAGCCTTTTTTGTATCATTCACATATCTGAAGCAGCGAGGTTGAAGATCAGGCTTAGAAAACACTGATGCCCTTCAAATAAATTATGGTATTCAAACTCTGACAATGAACAGATTAGCTCTTCTCCCTCTCTGCTTGCCACTCTCCTGCTCTAGAATGCAATTATTACAGCCCCTAAGTGCGCTGCATCCAGAGAATTATCAGGACTTCGGTAGGAGCCTGATAAACCAGCATCCTGTGTAGCAGTTTGGAAGCAGCAAACTGGAACAGATGAGCTGTCCTTCCCTGCTTGCCAGCAGGTCCAAGGGAAGAGTCTAAACACACATTCTGTGGCTCAAACTAATTAATTTGTTTATTTCAGCTGTTCTCCAGTCGAGGTCAGTGATGACAAACAACTGGAGAAAACATAATACAAAGAATTTTAACAACCTAACAAAACAGCAACCAAGCCAAACCCAAAATAATAATAGTAGTAATAATAAGCAATCTAAAGGTGTGTAAGTATGAACATATTTATGGACACAGAGTCAAAGAACAGAGTTATGATTCCTGAGCTCCTTTCTGCTGCTAACAGATACTATTTAGTGCCAGACAGTCTAACACACAGCACTAAAGCACCTCCAAACACCTGCAGAGCACCGCATAAAGTGCGGCTCGTCCCAGAGAACTCCTAACTGAAAATAAAAGGAGAAAAAATTTGCTGCATAACCCCAGAACAGAAATCTACCTTTAATTAAAAGGCATATTTGCCATTGTAACTAGTCTGGGGGAAGAAAGAGGCAGCACAAAGACAGCTTTGTGCATTTCAAGTAACGTGGTTGCAATTAGTGGCATTTCAAATCCTTGCAAGGAGGGCTCAGAGCCGGCCCTGTTCAAAACCTGCACAGTAACAGGGGTAGGTGGGTCTTTTCCAAAGCCTTTTCTGGCCTTCTTTACCTTGTTATAAATGTAACAGTTTGTAAACATGGTGTTGAAATCCTGCATACATTCACTGGCACTCCAGTAATAGTTGTGTTCCAGGCGCTTCTTGATCGTCCCCATGTCCATGGGGTTTTTTATTATTTTGTGATAATCCTGTTGGAAAAACAGGAAAGATGTTACATCTCCTGATTCACCTCTCCCCCCAATGTGATTTTGTTCACATCTCCCTCTAATCCCTGCTTTCTCCTCATCCCTCCTCCTAAAAAACATCCCCCCAAGTTTTGTGGAAATTGTAAATGTAAAAATATACATTAATTTGTTTTCTAATTTGTATCTGTTTAGTCTTACCATTATTATGAACCTGACGCCAAAGCACACAGCCTCCACTCTGGGAATCAGCATTTCTGCCTCCCTTTTTAAAAAGCTGCCTCTGGCACTTACAGAAGTTTATCAGAGCTGGCTAAAACTGTGCTCAAAGTTTCAGTCTCTTATTTTAAGAGCATTTTGGCCTTTAAAAGGTTTCCACCTGTTAACCCAGTTTCTCCCTGGGCTGGTCTGGAGCACCTGCAGAGGCTGCGATTAGCCTGGGGATGCTGCAGGGCTCTGCAGTGTCATTTTCTTGTTCTGGATTAGAGCACTGAAGCCTCTCTTGCTGCACATGAAGTCACTTGCTGAGCCCAACACCATCCCAGGCACCGGTATTTCCACTCTAAGCAATCCCAAAAGTAATCTGACCAACACAAAGCTTCCTAGGAACGCATCACTGAGAAGGTGACAGATACGTACCGGCAAATTCAGTTTAATTGCATCAACAGGCTGGTAGAAAGGCCAAGCAAACTGATGCTTCCACAAGGTCTTCACCACAACATTTTGCATATATTGCAGCTGGTTGGTCTTCCGGCCAGGTTTATTGGGATTAGTCACCTCTGGAGGTGGCGGATTCACAGGGCCCTGAGGAGCCTGGATCGCTGACGTGACTGTCGACATCTTCCTGCTCGGGCTCTCACTCGCTGTCACTGCGGCAGCAACGGGGAGATGGTCTCTCTTCCTTTATGCTCCCTGAATGGGACTGACATCCCATTTCCAGGGTGCAACCATACAACCTAGAGCAAACTGGAGAGAGAGAGGGGACAGGGTGTAACTATGGAGTTTTGAAGCAGGCAAGTTGAGACACTTCTTCTGTGGACAGTATTTAAACTCAGGCTCTTTACCCCACAGGCTGCATGGCTGTAACACAGTTTATCTTGATGGGCACAGTTCAAGACCTGAGAGACAGTGGAACAGCAATTCCCAAATTCAAAGCCTGCAGAGAGATGGCAAACTTCGTGGGACTAGTTCTTGCTTTAGCTGGCTCAGAGAGCATCTTCATGTCAAGAAAACACTCGGGGCAACCTAAGAATACGGTCAGGGAATACACTTAGGATGTAATGCAGACTCCCATGAATGCACTGATGCAAGCTGCTAAATCCATAGCTTCCAGCTCCATGTAAACTGAACTGCATTGTCTCGAGACCCATGCTGCCTGGCACTGAGTCAGCTCACAGGGCTCTGCTCTGGTGCAATGGGTAGTCTGAAATCCCATAATGAAGAGCAGACGACAGCTGCCAGAGGACCTCGATCCAGGGAAATGCAAGAAGGGGCAGAGGGGGATGCTGTGAGTGAAAGGTGTCACCACAAACAGCCTAACTTGAAGTGATCTGCGCTTCGAATCTCATAAATGTCTTATTCTGCCTCTTACTGCATGCACCTGAGTGGTTTTGACCCCAGTTTTTGTACCACAGTTTTGAGATCCAGGCTCAAATAATAACTGGTGTTATACCCCTGACCTGGCTCAGAGAGCACTGTCATGTTCTCTCTCAAAGGCACATTTGAAAGAGAGGAGAATACATAAATTGCATTATTGTACTCTGGTTTTCCCCTGCAAACTGCAGAGGTAAAAATAGCCCAGTATCACTGTGCCTTGTGTAGCATATGGTAAACAGCTTCGCTATGTCATCTCCCATAAACATTGGATATTTCAGCTCACATCAGGACTGCAGCTACTCTTCTCATGGCAAACAGACCACAATCATTTTCTAGAGGCAAATTATTTCAAATATGTTTAGAAAGCCATACAAATACTCTGACATATGCTTCTTGGTTGAACAGAGAAACACGGGCAGGGACAGAAGCTGCAGCAACACAGGAAGGAAAAAGCAGGGAGACATCCTGGGAAAAACTCAAAAACCTCTGCTTTGATACAGCCCTGATCATCTCTACTGAATAGCTGGACTAAATATAGAACATCAACTTACCCTGTGAGCTGCTGATTAGATGAAGGCAAAAAGTAAACACATACCTAACTTGGGGAAATTTTACCAAAATAGCTGTGCACAAACAAACAGATCTGCAGCAGAGAGGGAGGGAACTGTTAAAAACCTAACCCAAAGCCCTGTGTGAATACATGTGATTACTTGTGCAGGGAACAGACAAGTCCAGTTATGATGCTGCCACCGTTTGTTCACAACACCCACTATACACCAACGATGTAGAAAAATGACTGTAGGACCCTCTTGTGCCATGGATTTAAGTATAGATCCAGAATCAGGCTTCTGGTCCCTGTTCTTTGATAGCTCAGGAGCCCAGCTTAGTTCAAAAAGGATGGTCTCTCATCTGATCGTGCTGCTGGTGACAGGCAGAGTGATCACCAAGCAGCCAAAAGGGATGCTGGCATCCTCTGGACAAGGAATTTCGAAACTAGAATGTTACTTGGGATTTCAGATTTGGAAGGCACTGGGGAAGCATTTTCTCCTGTTGTTCCACCAAGTCAAAGCAGCAGCAGAAATATTGCAAAATTCAATCTTCAGATCGAGGGGGGTAAATAGACAAAGAATTAAAAACAACAAAAAAAAGATAATCAGGAAGTTTCACTCAGTCTCCTTCTGGGGAGCTCCCTGCATGGATTCAGGTTTCTGAGCAACATCCATCCATCCCAGAGTATGCAACACTGGCTGCAGGCCCCTGGTGACCACCACTGAAGCATTTTGTTTGCTGTCTTCTTGATTAACAAACTGAATCCAGTGCAAGGATTGAGGGGAAATAAAACACCCACAGAGAGCAATTCCTACTGCTAGAGAGCATTTGGGTCACAAGTTTGAAACTATGCAGTGTAACTTAAGTCTTCCCTTTAAATAACCTGAGGCTAAATATGATTCTCTTTTCATTTGAGTTTCCTGATGTCCTCTCAAACTCCAATTTGATAAGGATTTTTAATTAATTTGTATTAAATCCCAGAACCGTAATTCAACAAACCACAGATCCATAGCTCCTACCTCTCTCAGACTTTCTCCCTGACCTTAGCCAAGGCTTTCAGTATCTTCACCCCACAGCTCCCCATCTGTGCCACGGAGATAGCGGGACCTCCTTTCTGTCCCCACCCAGCAGAGAAAACTCTCTGGGACAGGCACTGCCTCTCCACAAGGCCATTTTGATCCCTGAGCTTAAACAAGGCTTGTACAGTCCACATAAATGATGGCACAGTCATCAGTGACACAGCTCAGAAAGGATTTTAATTAAGAACATTACCAAAAGAAGGAGGGGCACAACCATGACAGCCAACTTGGTCAGTTCCTTGCTCCTCTTTAACTTCTATGCTCCACCTCACTGGTTTTTACACCCAAAAGTGGCCACAAACCTCCCAGCAGCACTGGCATTGCACTTGCTGCATCCTGCAGAAGACAGAAACAGCTACCTGGACTGTCTGGCAGCACTGGAAGTACTGTCCAGCCATAAATAAAGCTTTAATGTGCTTGTGCCTCACTGCACCTTTAGCCCTTGGTCCAGCAGTTTCCTCACCCTTTGCTGGGGAAGCTGCTTTGATACTGGATCACTTTGTCATCTTTAAAAATTTGTTTCTACAGCCATTCCTTTACCTTTAAAGATTCAAAATGGTATCATTTTTAAGAATGTAAAAAGCAGGATTACGAGGAATCTGGAAGATGAGGGTGAAAATGCTTTGAAAATGTCCAAAAGGCAATGACTTTGAATTAAAGATAAATTAATGCCTGAGAAATCTACTCCATGTGAGACATCATTTATTTAAATGAGGGAAGTGAGAGCCCTGACCATCTGACATCCCAAATTACCACACAAATCATCAGAGAGGACACTTTAGTAGATCCACAGACAAAAACCAAGCAAGCTTCTACAAACTGTCACATAACTACGGGTAGAACTGAACTATACAGCTCTTGTCTAAGCACTCCCAGCACCTACCAAAACTGCACTGGTATCAATAAATATTTAAACTATTAGGGACAGTGACCCAGGAGATCACTGTTCAAGGTACTGTACAGGCCTGGGGCAAAAAGTGCCAAAACCAGACATCATGTACACCTTCCAGTGAGGGGATAAGGTGAGACTTCTTTTAGCCCTGCAGTAAAAACTTCTTAAATTTTAATTTTTAAATCACTACTTATCCTGTTCCTCAGGCCTATAATGTTTAAGTAGCAGGAGCGATTCTTGATTTCTCTGTCTGCACAAGTAGTTTTGATATTGCAAATTTAAAATACACCCTTAAGTGCTGTCATACATGAAGAGTGAACACTGCTGCTCGTTCTTATTCAGTCTGAGACAGTAATTAAAAGCAAAACCCAAAACCTCAAAGAAACCTTGCTCCTCTGGAGTTTAAGTCCTCTTGTGCTAAGTTGCAACCTCAGTGTGGCAAACCAGGCATCGAAAAACCCAGCTAGGTTGGATGAATTATTTTTTAAAAAACTTTTCTTCCATTGAGTCTCTCGCATGGGGTCAGTCAGTGGAGAGACAGTTGGCACAGAGAAAACCTGTAAATAACTCCCTGCACTAGCAGGATAACATTTTACTGTCTGCAGCGGTGGGGACTATTTTAAAAGCAGCTCTGAAGCCCCGTGAAGTGTGCAGAGTGCCAGCGCTCCTGCTGCTCCAGCCAACGGCTCCGCCACTTCCTTTGGCAGTGCCCAACATTTAACGGATGCTTTGCTCCCGTGCAGGACCCGACGGTGTTTGTTTTGATTGCAAAGTTACAGCAAGCTTTATGTGAGCCTGGCAGTCCAACAACTCCTCGGTTTTCCCCCCCCTTGGTAGAGTATTTCTTCGTGGTTACTTGGACACTGATCAAAATCTGGCACAGTTCCAGCCCAGCCAGAAACAGCCACATAAACCTTCCCATCAGGGAAAATTTATCAAGTCTGAGAGATGTTCCTTGACCTCGTTGTTATCTGCGCGTTATTATTTACATTACAGTAGCACACAGAGGCTGGGCACAGACCAAGGTCCCTTGGCACTTCACACACAAAGCCCCTGCTCCTTCCTCAAAGGGCTGCTGCTCACAACTCACACTTTACACCACGGTGAGGGGACTTGCCCAGAGCCACCCAGTCAGCAGCCAGACCCAAAATTTGACAGCAGGGCAGTCAGGGCAGTGTCCTCCAAGCTGCTGCTTCAAGCATTGCTTCCCCACATCGGTTCCTTGCAGCCTCCAAAGCAGATTCTCAGTCTCTTTTTTCCCAACAGTTGGAACTTTGGTCAGATTTGCCACCATGTGCTACTGCCCATGTCAGAGGAGCAGCCCAGCCTTGGTCATCTTGCCCAGACTCTCTCTGCAGGAGAGGTTTAGCACTACTAAACCTCAATACAATCTCCAAGTCAGAGAAGGTTATTAATGAGGGCTGTACTCATTTCATTCCATGGCTGTGGAAAGTAAGGGCTACACCAGCACTCCAGAAGGAAATAAACCTGGTGGATGCCTCCTTCTCCTCCCTTTCCCTTCCCAGCCCCACACAGAAACAACTTCAGGCAGCTCTCAGTACCTACTAACATGTCAGCAGGGATGCTGTCTTCAAACTCAAGGGATGTGCAATTTGAGAGCACAACATGAGGACAGACGAGTTGCTTTATCAGCCAACCCTGGCCTGGCAGACAGACACACTGCACACAATATGCCACCCCCTCAAGACACTGGGATGAGGCATTTACACTTGGCTTCACTGCAGGAGCTGGGAATTTGGCTTGTAGTGCCCCTACGGCACACTGCAGTACTCTGAAAGTCCATTCAGCCATCCTTGCTGTCTCCTAAATCATTAATTCCACACATCAGAGATTTGCTTTTCATGCATATTATTTTGAGCACCGCCCTAATAACATCCTGAGACTGAAAGATGCAACTGTGTCCTGAGCTCACCTCTGCATGAGGGAGGGGAAAAGATCACAGCAGATTAAGTCAGTTCCTTGGCTTTTGACTTGGTTGGTTTAATGCTCATCAGATTATGCAGATGGCTTTCCCACCCTTGGTCTCTCCTTGGCTATTATAAGAGCAGGTGTTTCCTCAGTAAGGAGCCTGTGGATTCCTAACCAGTAGGTAGGAATCAGCCAGGAGTAACTGGTAATTTCAAGGGTCTTCAGTTTTGATGCCTACTCAGTGCTCCCTGCAAATCACGCTGCTGTAAGGTCTCTGACAAGCTGACTTCAAACCCAGGGGCACCCAAAAGTCACTTTAATAAAAGCACCGGAGACTTACAAACACTGTTAGGCAGCTCAAATAAAGTGAGGGACTTCCTGATAATCGGAGGCCAGAGTATTTCTCTCCCCCAAGTCACTAATGCCACAGGAAGCACCTTCTGATCAAGTCTGAGCAGGAATTTAGCTGCATGTCACACACAAATCAGATGGGGCTCGACTGCTTTCTAAAGGCTGCAGTTTCAAGTGCAGGGAGTGATGTTTCTCACTAAACCTAGTTCATTGTCATAGCTTTGAATGTGGTTTTGAGAACAGTTTTAAGAGACCAATCTCGGTAATGAATTAGGCACGGTTGACCTTTCTTTGCATTGGGGAGGACAAAATGACCTCTGGACACCTCTTCCAGCCCCGCTTTTTGTGGTCCCCTGAAAACATAGAGGCAGCAAATTTCAACTAAGACTATGTTGGTTTTGTACAAGCTCCCGAGTCACAGAGTTTTGTTAAAAAGGCTACAGGAGGAAGGAGAAGTGAGTGGTTACAGAGCTTGCTCTGTGTTGGATTCCTGACTGAAGGAATTTAGCCAGCTTTGAGACCTGTCTCTGCAGTAAGGTCTGGACTGAGATAAGCTGAACTGCACTTGCAAAACATCAGCCAGGAGGTACTTCAGCAAATTAACTGGGTGGCCTATCATGAAAAAGTTAACAAATGCTTAGCTGTAATAAATCAGATCTATGAACAGGTTCCAGAGTACTTGGAGCAGCTGGTGGCTTGCACATCCAAATCAACAGGATGAGAATGGGTAGGTGCTTTACAGGAAAATGCTGGTGGTTGTGCCTCTCACAAGACACACAAATTACACCTTTATGGCAATGGGAAAAAAAAAAGTGTTGGGCTTTTACATAAGAGAGATTTGGCATAGCAAGTGAAGTGTTTGGGATAACCACATGTCTGGGCAGACTCTGCTCGTGCCATTTTTTCCCCAGAGGGGAAAGGTGGAGATGCAATGGGATTACCTTGCGTGACCCACAGGGCTGAACCCGCAACACCTAACGGGGGGCAGAGCCAGGGAGAAACCAGACACCCAAAATTTACAGGGAAAAGATCCTGCTTCAGAGCAGATTTCCTCTCTTATCCAGTGCACTGCACACTTATTTGGCAACTTCTACCATTTGTAGGGGTGCCTGCAGCCTCCCAAAAGCCCATGTGCAGCAGCAGCCCAGGGCATCAGGCAAAAAGGAAGCGCTGGGAAGGTGCTGCTGGCACATGGCCACATATCATCCACGCTTTCAACATGTCAGGAGCAGGATGGGGGGGCAGGAGAGCTCGGGGAGGCAGGAACGTGGCTGAGGGCACACTGGAAGTACAGAGCAAACCACAACACAGCCAGCAGCCCAGTCCTCTGGGATTCAGGAACCACTTCAAGCCTGATCCTGCAAAGTGCTCAGCAACTTTCCCCTCTCAATAAGCTGCAAGGTCTCTGTGGCTCAGCACCTCACCACATAGGGTTCTGCAGACTTATCACCTGCAAGGTACAACTAATTGGTCAATCAAGATAAACCTCTTTCTAAGGAAGATTTAAGCACAGACAGGAACAAACTCAAGCTCGCCACACTTTGTGGTTTCCCTACCTGAGTCAATTCCTTTTCCAGCTGTTAGAGAGAGGTAAAATGACAAAGGAGGTTCAGTGCTGCATATCTGGGGCTGGAGACTCTTGTCAGACTGATCAGATGTGTGGGTGCTGCCACTGTCTCAGTCACAATAGCTGTGAGAGCTGAGGGAGTCAGTGCCACCCAGCCCTGGAGAAGCATCCTCTCCCTGCAGCAGTGCTACAGAACGGGATCCTAGCCAGAGAAATCCCACTGCACAAGGGCAAGGGGTGCAGGAGCACGGAGATTCTGCTCTCTTCCATCGCATTTCCTAAAACAGCACAAAAAGAAATTGCAACCTAATCAAGAAGAGGAATCTCCACGTTTACATGAAAGTTGGCCAAGGAGGGGAAAAAAAGTTTGGTGATCCCAAATTCAAGCCTTGCTGATGGACACGGCAAAAGGCTCCACAGACTCAGTCACAACTTCTGCAGACTGGCCAATTCTGCAAATTCAGAACTGGCACAAATGCTGTCTGCTGGATGCCTTCTTTGTTATTCCACCTCTCTGTGTTCCTGGAATTACTATCGCTTTAAGCTTCACAGAAGGACAAAATCTACTGTTCAACCTCTATTCGCCCCTGGTTTTGCATTCAAATCCATACTTCGAGAATAAGCAGAACTACAAATCCATTTCCTCACTTTGGTTTGAGCCACCATCACCCTTTCTAAGCATCCTTCACGTCAGCATCACCAACTGCTCTGAAAGTAGGAGACAAACTGTGTGACAAGCTGCTGTTCCTTCAGCCTGAACTTGCTTGTAACAGATCTCAGGGGCAGGGAATCTCTGAATTCCTGCTTGCCCAGCCATCACACAATGGAGCTGCCACAGGACACAGAGCAAAAGAGGAAAATCTCACTTGCTGAGAGCTGTTAAGAAGAAACCACCCAACTAAAAGTGCAGGAGCAACAGGTCCATCCTGGACACAGCACCCCAGTGACAAGCAGCAGGCTGAGGCTGTTAATCATTTCAGTACTGGATGATAATGCTGAACAGTCTTAACCTGATACTCAGTGGCTTCAGCAGAAGTCAGCCTGGGACTGGATCTGCTTGTATTCCTTCAGGAAACAAAATTGGTGGACAGAAACAGATATAAATACTACTGAGCAGATAAACTGCAAGAGGAGACAGGCAGCTAACCTACATCCTCTGGGAGAAAGCAAAACAGAGAGCAGGTCAGGAAAAGAAAGGAGGGATGAATAGAATGAGGAGACAGAAGTGAAAGCTCCTTATTTCATGCAGTTTGAAAATGTGATTGACCACGGGCTGCTGTTAAATGCTGGATCACACCCAGTCTGCTTTTCTGAACTACAGCCTAAAGCACCATAACCCATCTCCTTCGAGGCTCTGTCTCCTGATTTCCCACACTTCTCCTAATTCCTTCTCCAGAGCATGACTTGTCCAACAAGTGACACTCCTGACGATTCATCCTGTGACTCCAGCAAACAGTTTTGCCAATTTCAGGTCAACACACTATATTTCAGTTAAATTATTAAAAACCAACCAAACTAACTGAAATAAGAACAAAAAAAACCCCCACACACTCTGGCCCTGACCCAAGTTTCAGCTGATATGTGCACAGCAGCAGCATTTAGGTACACCCAGTAAAACAGAACGTGGCAACACCCACACAGGGTCCAGAACTCCTAATGGGATTATTGTACATCTACACCCTCGTTTTCTGCTTTTTAAAGGATGTGATCTGCACAGTTAAACATTTGTGTCCTGAAAAATTCCCCTTCCCCTTTTTAATCAGCATACGGTGCTCTGTGTACTTTTACAGCATAAGGAAAGCCCTCAAACTCACTCTGTTTGATTCAGCATACAGTGAATAAATGACACAGAGCCTTTCCACAACAGGTTTTGTCACGATTGTTTCTTTTTCTGCACTTTGATTTCCAAAAAGAGAGATTATTGGACACAAAGCTTTTTGAAGAAAAGGCTAAAAAAAGGAAAAGAAAAAGCCACAAGAGCTCAACTACTTCCCTGCTGGGCAGAGCATCTCCGAGCGTCTGCTGTACCTGCACAGAATTACAAAAACCCCCTCTACAAACCAGCCTGCTGACAGTTCTCACATCCCAGGCTGCAGGCTTGTTATCCCCCACTCGGAAAACGAGGATATCAGTATTTCCACTGCCATTTACAATTAAAGTCATTAGCCTTTTCCCACACATTTATAGATTAACTCCTTCTCAGTGTTGCAGTGGCCCCAAATTTTAAAGAAAGCAAAAAAAAAAAAAAAAAAAAAAAAAAAAAAAAAAAAAAAAAAAAAAAGAAATTTTTTTCCACATCAGCTAACACATTGTCAAGACAGGTAAATTANGAAGAAGCAAGAACACAAAGGAATCTGTATTTACAGGACCTTCAAATACCAAAACTAGGGTTTCTGGAAACAACTTCTTTACTAAGTACAACACTCCTTGTCATTGGAAGAAAGTGCAAAGCTAAAACTGCCATCTGCTTTATCCCTCTGCCCACACTGCAGCACTCTTTAAACATATTTCTAAAAGATAAACCACAACACCCAGAAAGTCCTAACACCTGTTAGGAAGGGGGGTTTAGATACAGTCAAATTCCACTTCCAGCTGAGTTTAAGAGGCTACATGAACAGGAAGATCACCTCCTCTTAATGAAACTAAGTACAGAAAGTACTCTGAGCAAAGTATAAAATACAGAGCCCTTGCAAATAGCACTTAATTCCTCTGTATTACCTATTTAAAGGGTTATTTCCTGCTCTGTGTAGCTAATAACCTACACTGCAATTCTCCCTTACACCACCAGTTCTGCAAGGCCATATATCAGCATTATTAATATGATTTACAAGTGCTACAGATGTTCTCCTTAGGGGCAGCTCCATGCAAACATTGACAGACTTCTAATAAACAGACCCAGCTCCGTCTGTTAACTTGTTTGAAGCATTTCACTGTACAGAGCAGAACCAAAGGGATTCATTGGAGAAAATATCTTCATCAGCAACCTCCCTTGCACACTTCTTGTGCTCCAACGCCTTCTCCCAACTTTTAAATTTGTTGTTATGTATTTAAATGACTAAAGTTACTATTTTGAAAACTGATTAATTTCAGGACAAAAAGCATTACAAGTGTAGTAAAAATGGATGAGCTGCCACTGGTTTAAATCATGCTCTGGGTTAACAACTACAGCACTGCACCTTTCCCACGCAAAGTCCACCCAAAATCGATACATGACAATCAAGTCAGTTTACGGGGATGAAGGATGAAAATGAAAGGGATTGAATTACCATGACATAAATACACTGCTTGTTAGCTGAGCCACAGTAACGTTAGACCCGCTAATGGGGCAGAGTAAGAGCCCCCACACACCAAGGGAATTATTGCAGCTTTGCAGGCAGAGCAGTCACTTGTTACACCAGTCACCCTCCCATTTAAGACCACTACTCATCCCCCGTGCACGCTCCCACCAGCTCGGCTTTATCTGTTTCCAAACCAACTGAAGTGCCCTGTGTTTGAACAAGCACATTGTCTATTGCGTTCACTTAAAGCAAACACAGCCACACAAGTACAAAAGGCTCTATGGGGTCTACTACTTCCGATGAAAAGTGATTTTGCTAAGGTTGGGTAGATCCATAAACTTGCTCAGCTATGCAAGGAAGTTCCAGGTCAGCTGAGGTGTGAACAAACTGTGATAGTTAAGCTGCTGTCGCTCCCTCAGACAGCATCAAAGCAGTTTCCACTCTCTGAGTTTGTGCGTTTGAATTAAATCCCCAAACAGTCTCCGAGAAAGGGAAAAATTTGGATCTTAAAGTCTATCACCCCTCCCTATGCAGGGAGCAAAGGCTGCTGATTCAGGAGAAGGGGGGACGGTGCTCCCTACTGCCTCAGACACCCAGGGAACAGTGCTGAGGGCAGATGGACAGGCTCCTGACAGGAGGAGCTCAGCCTCCCCAGCACAGCTCCTGCTGAGAGCACCCACAGCTTAGAGCACACAAGCCCTAAGCCGCTCAGAGCTCCTGCATATGGATGAAGTTCAAGTCAAAGGAAATATGACCATGACAGTGTGGACACAAGTATCCCAACTGATTCCCGTGTGGCTTGTTCCTGCCCAGGAAAGGAACACACTTTCAGCACACTGGCTGATCCGTAACACTCCCAAATCAGGCAAGTGCTTACTCCACGGGAAAGTCGGAGGAAAATTCCCTCTTTCTTCACTGAAGAGCTGCACTTCAACATTATTTCACAGACCCTGAACAGAACTGTAGCAGCAACAGAAAAGCTGCAAAAAGCAATGCTTTCCAGGAAGGAACAACAAAAAGCAATGCTTTCCAGGAAGGAACAGCATTCTCCACTAAACGCAGACAATTCTTACACGCACATGTGCTCAGATTATCACTTTCCCTACAGCTCACAGCACAACACAGTTCCTAAACCAGCCTTGGTAAGCAAAAAGGCAGCTACATCCTACAGCCCCTCCCAGCAAAAAGCTCTGGACTGCAAACTCTGCACTTGCTTATAGCCAAACCAATGGACCAGGGCAGTTTTAGAAAACAGATTTATCTCAGCATGGCCATATCGATGGGTTTTGAGGAAGGGAGATCCCCAACCAGGCACCCTCTGTGATGTTACACAAGGATAAGCCGAGCAGTTGAAAAGCCAAGATACCAGAAGGAAAAGTGTTCATTTTCTTCAATACAAGTAGGGTTTGGTTACAACAGGAGAGTCAGTCGCAGTGCAGAACATCTCTGCCTGTACATCTGTGTCAGTGCGTGCTCTGCATGGATGGCAGTGCAGCTGTGTCAGGAAAGTTCTCCAAGTGTAAACTTCAAGAGTGGAGCAGCAATCCTTTCCTGTCCCTGTCTCTCTCTCTTTAAAGGAAAGACAGGAGCAAACAGGATCATTCCCAAAGCAGACCGGTGTCAATCACATCTGAGTCTAAATCTCAAAGTTTGACAGTAAATGGGATCAGTGCAGACTGGGAAATTTGTGCCAGATTGGTCCCTCAAGCACAGAAATTTCACCTCAGATTGTCTTTGCTGGTAGAAAGGAGAAAGCCCTGCTCCCAGGAAAGAAGAAAAAAGACCTCCTCTGACCAGGTTATCCATGCTGCTGAAATACTTCCAAATATGACAACATCTGCTGAAAAGAGACCAAGGCCTGGAAAGGTGCTTAAGGACCCCAAAACAAAGGTGAGTAGTTTCTTCAGTCAGTATCTTATCACAAATGGGAAAAGGACTACTAGCAAACACAGCACATTACAGAGAATTTCTGCACTGCTCTCCAGAAGAATTTACATCCTTCCAACACTGGCTTTAGCAACAAGTGGGTTAAGGAGTTTGCCCCACACAAAGTTGTTCACCTCCAACAAGCACTAATGACTGATAAAACAATCCTGATGTCACAGTAAGATCGCATGGAATTAAAAGCTCGAGATGCACAGATCCTTCCAAAATGTCCTGACAGCTCACTGAGCAGCACAGCACACAATGGCTCCCTCCCAACTCCCAGAACTCCGCTGCTCACAACGGTGTTCTGGGCTATTACTGAAGAATAATGTGGCAAATTGAAATGAAACAAAACAAAACCCAAAAAAACCAACACCACATCCAACAAAACAAAACATATGGCTCATGGTAATGATTGGGAAACCCACTGTGGATTAATGAATTTTGCAAATTAGCAAAGAAGGCGCAACCAGGATTAAAGAGAAACAATCAACAACGCTGAGATGCAAAACACTCTTTGTTCATTTATTTAGCAAAGTGTAGTTCTGCCTGTGCTGAAAGCACCTGATAGCTTACCAAAGTAGACAGAGTAATATATTTTGTAAAAGTAATTAAGCCTTTGAAATATGAGACCTCAGTACATCACTCAGCTGCTGCCGAGGAGAGGGATTTGACTCCCGAGTTGTTTGTGCTGTCAACAAGGGCGATCAGGCTCCCAGATTACTCCCGGGAGGAGGAGTGAGATTCTAGGAGTGCAGCAGGGCTTGGCTGGAAACCCACACCCCACTGCACAGTGCCTCCCCTCGAAGTGGAAAGGTAAACATTAAACAGCATCGTTCAGAACTTGCACCAAGTAAAAGATGTGCCTGGGAAAACTCTGGGAAGCCCCAGCCTTCCCCAGGGCAAACTGCTCCATTTGTGTGCACTGCCTTCAGCCTCACAGGGAGAGACCCTCAGGTCAGGCAGGCTGGACCCCTGGCCTGCAAGTGAGGTTTGAGGAGACCAAAAACCCCCATCAGACTCGCTCCATTTTAAGAGATGAGTTTTAAACACACAGTTCTTAACTCAGCAAAGAGGCCTTTTGCAATATTATTATGAACTGTGATTTAAGTCATTGTACCCAGCAGAGCAAAGGAACAACCAGCTACGAAGCCCACAGAAACACTTGCATTTACAGACACTGACTAATAACAAAATCAGCCTTCTTTAAAGACAGATAATGCAAAGACAAGGCTGCCCAGCATGCTTGCTGAGCTGGAACATCAGACTTCAACATGCTTTTCCTCTAAATACTTTTTAAATGACAAGAACTAAAGTTTTTTGTAAGCACTTTGGTGCTTACATGACACCAGTTTTATTTCCAGAAGCCTAGCTTTTATCTGAAGATAACAGAACTAACACTCCAGAGACAGTTTTCAAAACAACCCTCAGACACTTCACATTGCACGTGCATTCTTTCTCGATTTAAACTCTGCATGCATAGGTCACTACAACGAAAAAGTCTGTCACTGGAACAGCTACTGTCTCAGCACTGAAGAGACAATATTCCAATCAAGCTTACACAGAACACTGTATAAGACTGTTACCGCCTGCCCAACCCCTTTATTAAACATTGTCCCAAAACACTAAATAAGCATGAGTGAGTATTTTTATCCAGTGCAGACTAAAGAGAAAGAAGTACACAATCTTAGCATTTATTCTTTCCAAAAAGACAGGCTTTGAGGTCTGGAGTTACTCTGTTTCAGCAGGAGCCTCTCAGGGTATTATTAAAAACTCCCCAAACTTCTGTGCTAAAAAAATGAGACACCCAGCAGTCTGCCAGTGCTGTGATCTGCAGATCAGGAGGCAGGACCTGCATTCACAGAACACTCAAGCAGTTGGGGAGTTGTAAGCAATACAGATCATGGGGGGGTTTTTGCTTGTAAAGCAACCAAACTGCTTTGGGGACTTCTTGTTTGTTTTGATCGATGCATATTTATTCTGCACTTGTCACCCAGATCCTGCAGCACATATGGCAGTCACCAAGTCCCCTCTAATACCTTGGCTTAGCACTGTGTGAATTAAAGACAACAGTTTCAGCTTTAAAACTAAACTTCCAGTTTTATGTAGACACCCCCCCTCAGCACACTCACGTACACTGTACACGTTAAAAATATTAACAAGCATATTAAAAACGTGCTTCTCTGTTCCCAGCAAGGAACAGCAGGTGTGCTTTGCTAATTATGTCAACTCCTAACCTGCTATTATTTACCACTGTCAGGGAACTTAAGATGTAAAAAAAAAAAAAAACAAACCCAAAACCTACATATAAAAGTTTGAAATAGTAGTGAAGCCATCGTATTTGCTCATCCAAACAAGTTTATTTTAGTAACTTTGGACTCCTGAAGAAATCAACAGAAAGGAACATCCACTCTCTGGGACTGTCACAGAACATTTATCCCGAACCTTACAGAACGCATTCTCCACGTTGTCAAAAGTCAATTCTGGAGGAAAACACGTTCTGAATTAACACCCTGCAAGACCCAACCATGTAAAGACACACACAGACCCGCGACCCGAACACTACAGCTTTGTTTGAAAGTGAAACCAAGCAGGCTACAAATAATGCTCTATCCCAGGCGCCCAGGGAGGTGCCAAACCCAAACAAGAAGTATAAACGGAGGAGAAGGACGGCTGAGTTTTGAAGTTTTACATTTTATTATCGGTAGCATTATTTATAGCGTGACACTTCTATATATAAATCTGCGATCTGCGTTTCTTTTTACACCTAGAAAGCATATCAAGTTTAGGCAGCGAACCCTTGGGTTTCCATTTATTTACAAAAGTTTGGTAAACACCGGATATTTACACGAGCGGAGAAGCTGCGTACACACACACATACACAAATAAATGCATGCGGACACGGACAACACGCGAAACGCGCACTTTCCAGCCCATCATCCGCTGCCTGCTCAGACCTTTTTCCAGCTCCCAAGCCAGCGGCGGGGCCGGGGAAATGGCCGGAGCAGGCGGGCGCTGGCCCAGGGCTGGGGCCGCCGCCGGGCTCCGCTCCGCACCCGAGCGCGGCCGCGACAAACGCGGAGCCGGGGACCCGCGCACCGCCGGCACCGGGGGCTGGAGGCTGCCTAGTCCCCCCCCCTTCCTCCGCGCTATTTTTTTAATTTTCTTTTTTTTTTTTCCCCTCTTCCCTCCCTCTTTTTTTCTTTCTTTTTTCCTTGTTTTCAAGAGCGCCTGCAGCCCTCCTTTTCCTCGCCCCTAATTTTCCCCTTCAAAAGATGGCGGGCAGAGAGAGCGAGCGAGGGAAAGCGAGCGAGAGAGGGGGAAGCACAACAAAAAAAAAAAAA
>VZTI01001517.1:194800-207904 GCA_013397865.1 Struthidea cinerea
CGGGGTTCCCACGGGGGGCTCCCCCCAGGCACCCCCACATTCCAGAGCGAGGGAGGGGCCGTTCGGGGCTGGGGGGGCCGGGGGTGTTGTCGGTACCGCGTGCGTGGAGGCGGGGGATGCGCGGGGATGCGCTGGGAGCCCCCCGGGCATGGAGCTCCCCCCGGCCCGGGGAGCGATGCTGCGGTGTTTTGGCAGCGCGCTGCGTGCTCGCCCGAGTTCCCAGATGAGTTCCAGATGAAAAGGAGCAGGATCGGCGTTAGGAAAGTTTATTTTCTTATTGTGGCCCCCAGATCGCGCGGGGAGGGCGTGGAGCGTCCCTGAGTGGAGATAGTCAGGAACAGTCTGGATGCAGCCCTGTGCCATGTGCTCTGGGATGACCCTGCTGGAGCAGATGAGCCGCTGTGCTCCCTTCCAGCCTGGCCCATTCTGGGATCTCCCCACACCGAGCACAGCCGGCAGGCAACTGGTACCGCCCTGCTCTGCACCCTCTCGGAAGGAGATGCTTGGAATGCCAGTGGATCCTGAGAGCGAACGCTCTCGTTCCCGAATGTGCTGCCACCAGCAAAAGGAGCTGCGATGTGGCAAATGCACTTAGAAGGCAAATCCTGACGCTGTGAGCTGGGGGTGATTCTGTTCCTGGGCTGAAGTGTGGCTGAGCTGCAGCGGACATTTGTTCCCTCTGCAGCATCAGCCCCGATTACAGAATCCTGGCACCGCACTCCATCAGGTCTTGTTACAGAAAGCGAGTCTGGAGAGGCTGATCCAAGGCTGCTGCCAGTCAGGGGGAGGTCTCGGGTGGAGAAGGGTATGGTTTGATGCTCAGACCTTTCAGCAGGGAAATACGACACCAAAATATTCACGTTCTGAGGTGAAAGGAATCTAGTCAGGTCTTAAGCTTTGCAAATGCTGGTTATTTTTTGCGTTCCTTATCATATTGTATTCTCTACCTTAATAAATTAAAATAAAAAGGCCTTGGACTGTTCCTTCCATCTTCCATGCAAACTGCTGCATTTACCCTGTACTAAGTACTTGTTAGAAGTGTTTTGGGGTCTGTGATATGAAAACCCTGCCACACCTCAAAGCTGTTGTGCTGTATTTCTGTTTGGAAAAAGCTTTCCAAGAAGCAATCAAAGGCCGTGGCTTGAGTTCTTGGTCTTGCACATAAGTAGGTCTGAAGGCCTAAAATACTGCTGTGTTGCTCAACAGATAATAAATAGGGGGTTTTCATACTGGTTTCTGGCAACCTGCACTTCGACCAATCTCACTTTTGTGCATGCTGAGAATCTTTTTGACAGCTAATGAGAATATTTTGTTTTTCTTCCAGGTTTTCCTTTCAGCGCGGTTCTCCTCTCGGTGGCAAGAGCTGCCTTTTGAAGCAGCACATTCATTCTCCCCTTCAAGCACCCATAAGTCTCGTTTGCCAGCTCCAGAACCATGGCAACAGAAGAAAAGAAGCCAGATGCAGAATCCACCAAAACACAATCTACTCCTTCCTCCTCGACCAATCAGAGCAAGGTGTGTGTGGGGCTCCAAAAAATATCCCTGCAAAAAACACCTGGAACTACCTGGACACTCAGCAGCCGGGCCAGAATCAGGGATTTGGATTCTCCTGCAGATCAAGATCTTTTCCATGTGTCTGCTTCTGCTGCTGTCTCGTGCTGAGGGTTTTATGGGAAAAGTGGATGGAGTGCAGGCTCTGCTGTAGTGCTAAGGGTTCTTTTTTGGTTTTGGGGAAGCTCTCACTAGTGAAGTACTTCTTGTCATTTTGAGCATGACAAAGGCTGGCTGTTTGTATCCTTGGAATGCCTGGAGGTGGCTGGAGAATTGGTGAATCTGTAGTTGTGGAGTGGGGAAACAGTTACTCGGGTTCTTTGAAGATGCTCAAAGGAGGTATTATTGTCTAACCATGAAGGCTTTTCAAAGAGTGGAAAAGGGTAAAAGTGGGATTTTAGAGACATGGAGGAATTGGCCTCTGGTTTAATTCATGATCAGGGTGAAAATGCAAACACTTGAAAGCACTGCACAGATCAGTATCAAGAGTGTTACTTGGAAGTGCCAGGCACTTTGTGGTTGGGCTGTTGGATTATTCTCACCTGTTTGTTACTGCCTTGGATGAAATTCATCTCAAAGGTGACTTGGTGGTGTGCTTGAAACAGTCTGGCCCCAGACTGAAAGGGTGTTTGGTTGTTTTTTGGAGGGGAATGGGAATGTGAATGCTGGAATCTCTGTTACGGTGAACATCCACGTGGTCCATTCCTCTGTACTGATCAGAGCTGGCCACTGAGGTACTAAATTTGGAATTCAACTCATTTATACATATTTTTTTTCTTACAGCCTGCCCCAGTAAAGCCAAACTATGCTCTCAAGTTCACGTTAGCAGGACACACAAAGGCAGTGTCATCAGTCAAGTTTAGTCCTAACGGGGAGTGGCTTGCCAGCTCCTGTAAGTACTGCTTGCTTTTACCTTGTTTCAAACACAGATGTGGTCCTTGGAGAAGGGCCTGTCTGCAGTGCTACCTCCATCAGGGAGAGGAGGGATGTCATGTCATCATTAAGTTTTTCTTAAAAGAGTGATACCAAAGCTGTCACTGAGATAATTTAATTTCTGTTACTTTGAGCACTGGGTCTTTGCATTGGCAGGAGAACCCTCACCTGTTCAGCTTTCTTTACTGAGCAAATGGGCAAAAACCAATGCAGGGTTCTTTCCTTGTGCTCTTCTGTATCACTAGCAGCTTAAGCTTTTAAATTAAACTTTGTGTACAGTATCTGCAGGCCAAACTTCCCTCTGGGAAATATGGAAAGTGCTCCTGGGCTGCAGAGTTGGACACACAGGACTGGCCAGTGCTCTGTCCTGTGTGCCTGTGGTGGTTGGCAGTCAGAGGCTTTGATTACCCCAGTGAAGTGCAGAAGGTTGTTATAAATAATGTTTCACTTCTTGCTCTCTTAAGTGATAGAACAAGTCCCCTTCCTGCCAGCTTTGGTATTTCATAAGGGTTTTTTTGGTCTTCAGCACTGCTTGACAGCTTTGCCTTGAAAATGTGTTTCTGTGACTGTCAGTGATCCGGAGAGGTTCCATGTGTAAGGAAAGGGCAGTTGGGAATTGTTGAATATGGTGGTGAGGGCCACTGGAACATCTTCCAGACATGGGAATGACTTGGGGCTTAACTGCAAACAGCCTCAATAAAACCACTGCGTTGTGCCCTATAAATCATTATAGTGTCCCCGTCAGAGTCCCCCTCCCCTCTCCCCTGAACATGTTTTCCAAACTCTGTATCTGGCAAATACCAACTTTTTTCACTGGCTTGTTTTGCAAGTTACCGTGGACGATATGTTTGGGTTTCTGCAGGCATTCATTCAGTCCAGCTTGTGGTGTAATTATTGTTCATTTTGGGGCAAAAGCCTTTCGAGCATTCCCGTGGACCAGCACTACTTTTACAACTAGCAATCTAAACAAAAGTAGAAACCCAAGTTGTCATGAGAGAGAAACTAAAGCTGCTGGAGCCAATCTGCATTCCAGGCAGCTTATGTAACCTCAGCTGCTGCAGAGTGCTGTGTAGGAAGCTGTTCTTCACCAATTCCATATCACCTTCTTCCCTGAGGTCTGCCTGGGGAGGGAGAGCTGCCCAGGGTCTGCAGAGACAGAGTGAACTTATTTCCTTCCGCCTGGAAGGGACACAGCTCTGGCAGTGCTGTTAATTAACCTCTGAACTGGTACATTCTTTTCCAGCTGCTGACAAACTCATTAAAATTTGGGGAGCGTATGATGGCAAGTTTGAAAAAACAATATCTGGTCATAAGCTGGTAAGTATGAGGTGATTACTGTGGGAATTTACCTGGGAAGAATTTTGCTTTCTTCTCCTCATTCAGAAACTTCCATTCTTGCTTGGTTTTACTTGTGCAGAAGGTTTGTTCTTCAGTCTTATTTTGTAGTTATTTGTTTATACAGCCCGGTGCAACAGCCTGGAATTGCTGGAGTAATATTGAGGCAGGCTGGGAACATGGTTGGAGTGCAGGCTGATGATAGAATACCTGCATTCCCACTGCCCAGCCAGCTTCTTGTGTCCCTGCATTTCAGGAGAACCCACCTCAGACACAGGGCAGAACATTCTTGGGTGAAAATCCCTGTGAATTATAACACTGTGTCGTGTTCCATCTTTCCTTTGTATAAAGAACAAAACACTTGCCTTTTAAGGAAATTAAATTTTTCTTGTGGGTTTGCCTACATAAACACAGCACTTACTCATTCTGCAAAGTTCTAAAGAAAACACAAGACTCCCAAGCCCTTCGGTTTTATTTTTTTTTAAAGTTTCTTCCGTGCTGAAGTTTCATGAGCAAAAATGAAGATTTATCAATAGGAAAACCACTGGAATCTTCTCCAGCCTTTGGGGACTTGGACTGTAAAGAGCAGCCATTTGTCATGAAGAAAAGCCACTTACTCAGATTAATTTATTAGCATTCTATTTAGGAATTCCAACAAAGGGGTTTGGTGGCCACAGTAAGAACTGTGTGAACAAGCTGCTGATGTTCTCAGAGTCTGCGGCTCAGCTTAAAATGAACACGTGCCAGATGAGCTCTTAACCCAGCAAAATCATTGAATTCCTGACTCTCAGTGCTGAATTTTCATTCAAGCTTCAGCTGGGAATGTAATCTGCAGTCCGTGTTTTCCTCTTTTCTGTGTGGCTGAACGAACAGAGCTGAGAAGAGAATTGTTTTCCTTTTGTTTTAGGGGATCTCTGATGTTGCTTGGTCATCAGATTCCAACCTCCTTGTCTCTGCCTCCGATGATAAAACTCTCAAAATATGGGATGTAAGCTCGGTAAGGGCAGGAATTATTATTTATTTACCTTCATTTTCTCCTACGTTGGCTTCTTAACTCGTGTTCCTGCTTGTAACAAGCTGGTGAATGGGCTGTGAGGATGAATGAATTGTGCTGCCTGCTCTTGGAAAGAGTGGGATGCTTGTGGGTACCACGAGGAGCCTGTTATCCTCTGAGAGAGCACTAAAGCCTGATGATGGAGATAGAACCACAGCAAAAAGCCTCTCAGATGAAACCTTTTTGTATCATAGCCTCACTTATTTCTGCTTTTTTTCCCCTTTCTCTGATGACAGAGAGAACTGGATAATTTTGGTTGAGTTTTGATTAGGGATATTAAATTGTTTGGATCCTCCTGAGCTGCCCAAAGGGTTTGCACCTTGTCTGCAATCATTAAAAATGTTTCTTTCTTTCCTGTTTTGTTGCAGCTGGCCCTCTGCCCATCTAAATGTGGGGTTAGAGATGGTTTCTTTCTGCTGCACAGTGATTAACCTTAATGTGGTCTCTCTGGATGCTTTTATGGTGCTGGGTGATGCTGTGTGTTTAACTCTGCTGAATTTTATTTCAGGGTAAGTGCTTAAAGACATTGAAAGGGCACAGTAACTACGTTTTCTGCTGCAATTTCAACCCTCAGTCAAACCTCATCGTTTCTGGCTCAGTGAGTGATTTTATGTTTTTTTTTTTTCTTTGTGGGAAGCAAGCACTGCACACTCTGTCACTCGTCACTAAAGGGACAGACAGGTTCTTGAGGGATCCTTGGCAGAATGATGATGGCATTAAATCACAGTTACAATTACAGCTTTATTTTCGTAACAGATTATTGTGATTAGTGTAGCACGCTAATTTATGATTAGAATGACACAGGATTTCTGCAAGCAGGATTGATGTAGTACAGTTTATAAGCAGTGAATACAGAATTTATCATACAACTTACGGTTTCTAATCACCTGGATTCTGACTTACCTAAAGGATGACTTCTAATCACCTCTCCCTCTGCAGATTGGGTCAGATCATGGTTTGAAAACAATATTAAATGAAAGAATATGAATCACACAGTCCATTTCAATTGTGTTTTCCCTCACAAACACAGCTTGTAGTCAGGTGAGCTGTGCATCACCCCTGCTGTGTTTGCTTGGGGAAAAGCCCTTAATCCATCCTCAGCGTGCAGGTGTCCTACACAGAGACAAGGAATTCAGGGAGGTGTTCCCAGACTGCTGGTTGTGTCCTGGGCTTTCTGACCCAGCTGGGACAAGGCTCATGCTGTAGCCAAGCTGTACCACCCTGAATGCCTCAAACAGGTGCTTCACCAAACCCCCTTGTGCCTCTCTTCCCTCTCCAGTTTGACGAAAGCGTGAGGATATGGGATGTGAAAACAGGGAAGTGCCTCAAGACGTTGCCTGCTCACTCGGACCCAGTTTCAGCTGTAAGTCCCTCCTGATCAGTGCACACTAAAATGCCTGTTTTGTTTAGCAGAGCTCCTCTCCTGTCCCTGTGGAGGAGAGGGTTTGTGCTCTGTTACCAAACCCTTGCATGGTGTCCAGGCTGGGCTGTGGTTGTTGTTGGTTTGCTCAGTGGGAATTAAATGAGTGGTGTTTTCTCTAAGATCGGGGTGGGTTTTGGTCCTGGGTGTAGATGTGGATAGTGCAGAGGTGTGCCAGTCATGCCCCAGTGTCATTCTGGGACACAGATTTGTGGCACTTGTGCTGCTCAGAGAGCAATCTGTGTTTCTCTTGCTTTCGTGTTGTTCCAAGCCATTACTGAAGTTGTCCCACAGAACACTCTTGTTTTAAATCTCAGTCGTTTAATAGGAGAAAAGGGCTTGGAATACAGCAATATCCATTGGGATTAAGGAAAACCAGAAGGTGTTTAACTCTTAATGTCTTTGAAATGAAGAACACTGAAAAAAATCTGAGCCTCATGAACTGTGGCTGTTCTAACGTGTGTCATAGATATTTCACACTTAATGCCTCTTAATAGCAATAATCCTTTAAAGTAGCAGAAAATTGACCTTAAAACATATGAGGGGCTACATGAGAGGTTCTATTCCATGCCCTTAAAAAATAAGGTTCTGTCCCAGGTTTGATACTGCTAATGCTGTCTGTGTGGTCACATGTCCTTGGCTTCTGAAGAAACTTGTATTCCACATGAGAGGTGGAAAACAAGGACTTCCAATGGAGCTTAAACATTTGAACTTTATGAGCATCAGTAAAGTTATTCGTTTTAATAATTAATATCAATAATATTACAGGTGCATTTTAATCGTGATGGATCCCTGATAGTGTCAAGTAGCTATGATGGACTCTGGTAGGTGGTTATTTCTTGTCTGCATCACTCTTCACACCTTTTGCATTCTAAAAATACTTAAAAAAAAAACCAACCTTCTATTTGTAATGTTAAAATTGTAACAAAGACTTCAAACTCAATAATAAAGATTTTTGTGTGCTTTTAACAGTCGAATCTGGGATACAGCATCAGGCCAGTGCTTGAAAACACTGATTGGTAAGCAGACATATTTCTTGTCTGGGCTCTGTTTTTCAAACAGTTATCTTGTGTTTCAGTGAAACAAAACCAATTAAATTAAAAACAAATGAATGTGAAAAGAAATCCTGTCAGGGAGACAACACAGCTGTGCACTTTGTAACACTGCTTTTAATTTTGCTGTAGATGATGATAACCCTCCTGTGTCTTTTGTGAAGTTCTCACCAAATGGCAAATACATATTAGCTGCAACTTTGGACAAGTAAGTATTAAAAAAAAAGGAGAAAACCACACAGAATTTAAATTTGGAGTATCAGATGATGCTTTATTTTGCTTTTTGGCTGCCATAGTAAGGATAATACATGACGTCATATATAGTGCTTTTTATGGAGGAGAATATGAATGGCACTGCAGTAAAATTGATACTTTGGGGTTAACTAACCCTGCATTCCAAAGCCAGGCTAAAATAATCCATGTAGATTTTTGGAGCTCTGGTATGGAGAAATCTTTTTCTGCTGCTAGGAACTTTTCACACGGAAAAAAAAAACCACCCAAGAACTAAAATCTTTGTTTTTCTTTTGTTTTCCAGCACTCTTAAACTTTGGGACTACAGCAAAGGAAAGGTAATTAATTCTCTCTCTCTCTCTCTGTAGACTTAACTAAGCTTTTAGGAAAACTTGGATTTTACATGTGTTTTTTAAATTTAACATATGAGTACTACAGAAAAAGAAGTGTTAATAGCCCTTTAGTGGAGAGCACAAACTTCTAGCAGGGCCTGTTGCAACAGGACAAGGGGTAATGGTTTTAAAATAAAAGAAGGTGGATTCAGATTAGAAAGTTTCCTGTGAGGGTGGGGAGGCCCTGGCACAGGTGCCCAGAGCAGCTGTGGCTGCCCCTGGATCCCTGGAAGTGTCCAAGGCCAGGCTGGACAGAGCTTGGAGCAGCCTGGGATAGTGGAAGGTGTCCCTGCCCATGGCAGACCTTTAAAGGTCCCTTCAAACTCAAACTAGTCTGTGATTCTCTGACTAAAGATCTCTTGGAAAAGAAAAAAAAATGAGAATACTTGCCTTCTGCACAGCCCTGAGACATCAAGTACAGCAATATTTCTGCATTTTTCTCTTAGTGAACAATAAATTGCCTTTGATCTCTTTCACTGCTGTAGTGGGACAAATGCAGGGCTTTGTTTTGTGTTCTGGGGCAGAGCTGCCTTCTGCATGCCCCAGATGAGTTGGCAGGGTGGGAAATGCAGGCAGATATGTTTAGTCTTTTCTTCCCAGAGAGTTTGTCCTTGACTGAGACAACTCCCTCCCAGCTGCATTAACGTCTTGTGGCTCTTCCCTTGCAGTGCCTGAAGACGTACACTGGACACAAAAATGAGAAGTACTGCATATTTGCCAATTTCTCTGTAACTGGTGGAAAGGTTGGTGCTGATTTGATTATTTATTTTGACCAATGTGCAGTTTCTACTGCTTCTCTCTGTAGATAAAAAGAAGATTTTGGGGCTGGAAACCTCCTTTGGCGGGTGCTGGTGCACAGGTTTCTGTGTTTCTAGGTGGGCTCACTGTCCCATTGCAGATTTCCTGCCTTTTCCTCCTCCTCCTCCCTCCTTTCACATGATAACAATGAAATGTTTATTGAGAAATAGCGCTTGGATATGGCTCAGAAGGATTCACATAACTGTGTTTTCTCTCTGCCCCTCCAGTGGATCGTGTCCGGTTCAGAAGACAACCTGGTTTATATTTGGAACCTTCAGACAAAAGAGATTGTACAGAAACTACAAGGACACACAGGTGAGGGAGAGGATTTTGTTTTTATTGAAGTAGTATCCCTCGTATCAGGCTAAGTGAGGGCTTAGCTTGAGAATTTTCTCTCTGATACTCAATTTTGACTGTCAGACCCATAAATTCTTGACTGGCTGAAGTTCAATTTTTTAATTGAACCCTGGGAGTTTGCTCCTTTTTATGAAGGGTTTTTATGGGCACTGAAAATGTTTTATTCTCCAACGGTGAGAACTTTGACATCAGCTTGCAAAGGAGATTTGCTTGAGCACAGAACTGGTCAAGGTATTTAAGTGTCTCCTAACATCAGTGACTTTGAGTGGTCTGTTAACACCTTCCAGAGCTCAGCTCCAAAGGATGAGCATTGATGTGGGCTGGGAATGTCTGTACATGTGCCTGGTCTTGAGCCACGAGCTGTCACCTGATGGCTACCTCAGTCTGAGTCCTGTAAAAGAGCAGAGTTTTAACTGAAATCTCGGCGTGCTCAGTCCTTTGCTTGGGGCTGCATCCAGTGATTCGGGCTGGATTCCAGTGATTTGGAGTGTAAGGAGGGCAGCGGCAGCAGGGTTTCATTTTCAGGCTCTGAAGATGAAGTGTTACCTAAGAATTGACCAGGATGTTGGAAACATGACAAAAAAACTGACCTGGGTTTTGATTCAGCCGTGTCTGACGTGATCTGATAAAAGTGAGAACTTGAATCTGGAGAATTCCCACATTTTAAAACTTGTCAAGCACTTTCCTCAATTCTTTCCGGCTTGCATTTCCTCTCACAGAGGAGCAACAGTTGTGAGATATTTACAAATAACACATTTAATTCTGCTGTGGGGAAATAATAACTTGGCTTTGCTGTTTTAAAACACAGTTGCTAATTTTCAGGAATGCCTGCTATGAACCGGTTTTAAATAATTCTGTTTTTCTGTCTTTTCTTTTTGCTCAGATGTTGTCATCTCCACAGCTTGTCACCCAACAGAAAACATCATCGCATCAGCGGCGCTAGAAAACGACAAAACAATTAAACTGTGGAAGAGTGACTGTTAAACGTTCCAGGATTGCTTTAGAGACTGTCAGGAAAAAAAAAACGAAAATGTTTTTAAAAAAATTATTAAAAAAAAAAACACCCATAAATCCAGTTTGGCAGGAAACCTGAAGAATATTTGATGAAGTGGTTTCTGTTAGTCTTGGCCCAAAGAAAACGTCTTAGCTCTGCTAGAGCCGGGCAACGTGGTGGAAAAAAAAAAAAAAAGATGCAGTGTCTCCTTTTCTTGCCTAATGTTTTGGCAGACAAATGGATGATTCTGACGTCGGGTCAGAAGTCTTGGACACCCCAAAGATACTGTATTTTCTGATGGCATTGCTTCTGGGCACTGTTACTGCTTAAGGAAGAGCTGCCAGTCTACTTTGTACCAGTAAGTTAAGTCACGAGCCTAGAGATGTGTGGAATTTTTTTAAATATGTCTAATTTTTTTTTTTTAATTTTTAATTTTTTTTTTTCCCAGAATGTAGGTTCTAGTCTCTTGGGAAGTTTCTGTATTGTTTTAAATAGGAGTACTGCATCTTTAAGGGTGCTTCATTTTAAACACTCAGCTCAAACTTTGTGACCAAATAAAAACCATGCAGTTCCAGATTTCCCTCTTCCTGCCCCTGACTTGACTCCTGTGGTGGAATCTCTTTACCTTCTGTATAGTTGCTTACCTCTTGTTACGTGTGTTTAATAGATGCTGTTCTAGAGCAAAGTTACAGTTCTTCTGTTAACCATTAAAATGAATCCTGCTTGTAGTTGTTCTCAGCATATTTTAATTTTTTTTTTTTTTTTGCCTCTTCTGGTTCTAAAGCCAACTCACGGAACACTGTAAAGTTATTTCAATGTAAAAAGAAACAAACCCGGACTTTTTGTATCTTGGCAATCCATGGTATGAAGCTGTATTGCAAATGGCATGGCTCTGTATCTATCTCAGCATTGGTATTTCTTTCCCTTTTTGTCATATCCATGTGGTATTTACACATCCAGAAAAAATACCATGTGCCATAATAAAAAGGTGGGATTTTATGTGTATGTCTGTGGTTTAAGAGTGTGCTCATGTGAAGTGTCCGTGTCCATGGAAGCTTCCCTTAAAAATACTTTTGGGGGAAATGTTTTCTGTAGCAGCTCCAGTGAGGGAGGATGAGGAGCTGCAGTGTGGAGAAAAAGAGGAACACGGGTCCAAATTTATTTAATGAAGGTAAAAGGATCGAGCTGGAGGTGTCCTCAGCAGAGACAACATTGCTACGACCCCTCCCAAAGAGCTTCAGCCAAGGGAGAGGATTCCTGCTGCCCTCTCCTTGCAGGATGGGCAGGGATCCTGGATTTACCTTGTGCCAGATAAGGAATGCACGGAGGCACAAGTTTTATTGCACCCACAGGGTTCTGCTGCAAGGGGATATTTTGCTCCTGGTGAAGCAAAACCCCATTTTTGTGATACTGACCTTGTGTGCTTGGTAATAACAGAAAATCAATTACAGTCCAGACCTCTGGAGTGCTGCTCTGAGGCTGCCTTTGAAACCCTCGGAGAAAAAGAGCTGCAAGACATGAGGCATAGGTTTCCTTTTTAAAATATAAAAATAGAGTTCATGTTGAGCTGCTAAAATGGCTATTAATGCTATCACTGCCTTTGGAGGTTTTTCATTACCCCCAGGAATGGACGCTGCGTCTAGACTTGGTGTCACTGTTAAAATGATCAACTCATGATTTTTTGCAGTCTTATTCTTGAAGGCCAGTGAAATTCTTCAATGCAAGATGTGGCTGTGCTGCTTTACAGCATGGAGAAACTGGAATTTCATTCCAGCAAAGCATTTTAATACTGATTCAGAAATATTTCCTGGCATAGTGCTTCTCATGTCCCTGCGTGTGATTGGCTTTGCTTGCCCAGCTGTGCTGTCTCTCGCTGCGCTCTGAGCCACAGAGCTGTGGAGAAGGGAGATCAATTTTCTGCTATCACGAGGAAATCTCTTGAAAGCAGATAGAAAACCCCTAATTGTAAAGGATCTGCTGTAAAGCTGCTCTTCATAAAGGTTGTGTTTAAATCCTTAATATCCCACCTGGGATTAATGCTGCGGCCTATTGGCATGAGCTCTACTTAGCTCTAATTCTGTGCGGCCTGGCATGGCTGTGGTGGTTTGAGGGCCAGGATTAGCTCAAGCACAGGTCTGAAAACGAGGATTGTGCACAGGCTGGACGGGCTGGAGTAGGGGAGGTGTAACTTTATGTTAGGTGCGGGCTGAGAGGAGCTGGGGTGCGTTACAGCGTTCTGAGGGAGGCCAAGTTATTGCTCTGGAGCTCTGGTGCACCGGCGGCGTTTAGGCTGAGGGAAAAGGCGAGCTGGGCGACTTAAAAAGAGGGTGCTGCTTTTTTTTTAAGGGTCTCCCCCCCAGGTAAACGAGAGGGAAAAAGAAGGAAAAAAAAAAAAAACATGGTTAGATGCCACGAAGTAGGTGGCAGTGCCTTAACCGTATGTGTGTTGTATAGGCCACTAGGACCTCTTCCATCCTTATCAAGGGGAGTGCTAACCTTCTCTCCTTTCATACAACACGCATTCCAGCCTGCAGCCGATGCTATTTAAACCTCCACTAGGCTACAACTACAAAGGATAGCGCGAGGTAGCCTTTTTGGCCACTTATCTCTTCAGTTGGACATCTCTTTCTAATCCCCATAAAATAACTCTTACTCTAGCCCCAGACTCGCCCTAAAACCCCTAAAAATCCCGGTAAAACGGCATAAACGCGCGCTTTCCGCTACCTTTTAAATGTATTCATCGCTTTCAGCCAATCAGCGCGCAGAAGGCGGAGCTTCTCCTGCTCCGCGACGAGCGGGGTGTGGTTTTGCTTTGGCCTCGCAGACGGCGGTGGGCGCGCCGGGGTTCGCCGGTTCGAGTCCCGCCCCCGGCGGGGCGGTGCGCGGGGCGGTGCCGCTGGGATGAGCTCACGGCGGGATGCGCGGCGGCCCCGCGTAACGTGCGCAGGGTTTGGGCCGTCCCGCCGGGCATCCCGCGGGTTTTGAGC
>VZTI01001517.1:216621-291928 GCA_013397865.1 Struthidea cinerea
AGAAAGGGGGATCCTCGTTCAATTTAATAACTCCATGGCAGTGCTGGAGCCAGCGATGTGCCTGACCTACATAGAGCCCCGAGCCCTCCGAGCACGATCGATCCATTGGCAGCAGAGAAATCACAGCGTGGGGGAGGATCTGCCTGCCTGCATCCAGCCAGGATCTCCCCTGGGACAGCACCAGGGCTGTGTCGGGTGAAGCCACAGGGCAGCAGCTTCCCCTCCATGCTGGGCACCACGTGCATCTCACAGCATCCCTCTTTTGTATCCTCCACACTGGCACAGAGCAAGTTGCCCCTTGGACACCTATTTTGGGATATTCTCCTCGTTTTGTGCCACTGGCTGCTGGGAGGGAGAGGTGGTGTTGTGTGTGCCCCTGGTACACCTCTGAGTGATGCACACAAGGGTTTGGCTGCTGAGAAGTCACAAGGTGCCCTCCTTGGCTCAGCAGTGCATTCACATCTCCTGATGGAGCCTGCTAATGGATCACCAGAGGATTTGAGCGTCCTCCTCCCTCCCAGGTGTTTGGTTTCTCCAGCCTGGAATCACACCCTGAAGCCTTTTCCTTCGGCTCGGTTGTTTGAGCATCTCACACCCTGGGGCCGCTCTAGCTGACCTCCCAGCTTCTGCTGCCGAGGATGGATGTTCCTGGTGTAATTTGCTCTTTGATATCCTTCAGAGGGGCGGTTGGGAGGAAGGCAGGAATACAATGGCAAAAACCATGAGGAAACGGAAGACACTGTGGTGCTGGGTGATATTTTCCCCCCCCAAATCCCGAAATTCTCATTAAGTAACAGCTGGGGGGTGCATAAAAATACCATCTTGGGATACAGTGGGCCTAGTCCTGCAGCCTGCCTCTCCCCAGGCACCCCTCCCCTGCCTGCTGGTGGCTTTAGCCAGCGAGTCTTGGTCTGGGGGAGGATGGATGAACAGCCAGAGTGAGAGACTGGGGCGTGGGCAGCAGCGTGGAGGAGGATGGAGAGAGGTGTGTGACGGGCAGGACAGCGTGTCCTCGCAGTGGGTAACTCTTTTGGGGACAAAAGCCGGGTCTTCTGGGTGTCAGTGTCACGTCCCTCCCCTCAGGTTGTGTCTTTGTTGGCGCTGCCTCCGCGGAGCAGCGGACCCGCTCTGCCACGGCAATTACCGAGCTCGTTAAACGCAGCAAACCAAACTGTGCGCGGAACGAGGGCAAAGAAAGCGAGTTAAAAGGTGGGCAGAGCCTGGCATCGCCTCCTCCCGGCGGCGGAGCGGTGCCCCGGGGAAAGCACCGAGCCAAGTTTCGGTTTTACGCGGCAGGAATGAATCACGGAGCCGGCGAACACCAACTGCTCGGGGAGAAAGGGAGCGCTCCCCGGCCGGGCACCGGGCTGCTAATTAGTAAATAAGGGCTAATCCAGTCAATTAAGCGCTCAGCCTGGAGAGGAGGGCACGCCTTTGCTGGAATGGGGGCGGAGTGGGGCTGGGGGCAGCTCTGGCTGTCGGGGTCTCTGCCGCAGGATGCTCCTGGGAAAACCCAGCTCTCTCAGGGAACAGTGCTCCCTCCCCGGTTAATTGGGGTGCAGGGAATTAGGAGTGGGATGGATGCTCAGCCTGTCCCGTGTCCCCGAGGTGCGCTGGGCTCTCTGGGGGGATGCTGGGGCTCGTTCTGTGAGGCAGAGAGCTTTCTGTGCCCTGAGTGCGTGGGCAGGCTCCATCCCTTCTCCAGCCATCCCCTCAGGGATGGAGGGGCTGCAGCCCATCCAGGCTGGGCCCTATCCTCACCCCAGGCCACCCTCCAAGGCACCCCAGTGTCACGGCCCCAGGCCACCCTCCAAGGCACCCCAGTGTCACGGCAGTGGGTGAACAGGGGTCCCAGCACCCTGGGGACAGTCAGCGAGCGAGGCAGAGGCAGAGGCAAACTGCAGGAATCACTGGCTGCTTCCAGCCTGGCAAACTCAGCCTCGGGAGAGCAGCAAAAGGAAATTAAAAGCTGACTCGACGATGGCAAGCAGGGATCTCCCAGGGCTTATCAGCAGCCAGGGTGGCTCCTCAGCAGAGCCCAGGGCTGGAGGACCTTGCTGAGGGTCCTAAACCTGTGCTGACCCCATGCCAGCCCTACTTTGTCTGCACAGCTCGGTCCTGTCCCGACAGACCCCTCACACGAGGCTTCTCCTGAACATTCCTTACTGCTTCCCCTCTGCTGATTTCAGCACCATTAAAATGTTTTCCACCAGCACCTCTCTCAATTACATGTTTTTACAAAGTCATTAAAGAGAATTCCCCGTGAAATTATTTTGATTTCCCGCCCCTCCGTCTCCTTCCAAACTAATGAGATTAATTGAAAACTACAAACATTTTCCAAGGGCCCAAGGCAAACGCGATGGCAAGCGCATGTAACTCTTCCCAAGGATTGCATCCACCCTCCCTCCTGCTTTCCAGCTCGGAGCATCCCTCCCGACACGGGGCTGCGTTTTGCAGTCTCAGAAGGTGCTCAGATTTGGAAACCTTTGATATTTTTTCCCCCCCTCCTTTGAGGAAGGAAAAAGAAAGTGCCTGAGGAATGAGAGCTGTCGGAGGCAATAACGTGAGCTCTCACTCGTGGCTGGCAGGCAGAGGGGGGGATTCTGAGGGGGGTTTTTCCTCTCTGGCGTGTGATGTTAACTGGGGAACTTCAAACAGGGAAATGGGGAGGAATTTAGGAAAGTTTTACTGCTTTCTCTTAGCCTCCAGGTAGGAAAAGAGAAATGAAGTCTTCCAAACCCAATAACCTGCAAAGCAAACCTGACAATTGCCCTGTTCTCCTCCCAGGTGTTTGTCTGCTCCCGGTGTTTGATTCCTCCCCTCCCGGGTTAATCAATAGGACAAATCTCTGGTGTCGCTCCTCTCCTGGCCCCCACGGGCTCCTCCAGGACTGGTGACAGCAAACAGCCCTTCAGAGGGGGCTGAAACTCTCTGAATAAGGAAAAATAAAGGGAACAACACGGGAGATTTGTTACTGTGTGGTGGAGCAACCTCTCAGCATCACCTCCCCTGAGGTGCCGCTTTAAATGGGGTGAAAGAAAACCTTAAAAAAATACCAGTAAAGCCCCAAACCCTGCAGAATTCCACGGGATCACGCACATAAACACACACAGCAGTGAGGGAGATGGTGACAATGGTTTTGGAATTGGAGAAAACATTTATTAGCACGGAACTCCCCCGTCCCCAAGGCCCAGTTTGTGCAAACACAGGGCACTGATGAGGGGGAATTAAGGTGAAGAATGGGTTTGCTCCTGTGCCATGAGGATTTTAGCCTCGCTCACCATGGAATCACGGAATTTGGGGTGGAAGGGACCTTAAAGATCATCTTCTTCCACCCCTCTGTCGTGGGCAGGGACACCTTCTGCTAGATCAGGTTTCTCCAAGCCCCATCCAGCCTGGCCTCGGACACTTCCAGGGGCTCCGAGGTGCTGCCAACCCCTCTCCTCTCAGGACAAGGCTGGATTTCCATGGGACCACAGGGAAGATGCTGTGAGATGCCCACGGAGGTGAATCACCCCCTTGGAAGGGGGACTGGAGGGCACCCAGGAGAGCAAAGAGCCTCAGAGCGGCGCGGCGCCGGCACCGGCGGGGGACCGGGGCGGCCGAGGGACAACCAGCACAACAGCCTGGCCAAAAACGACCGCGGTGGATCCCATCCCCGGCACCCTGTGACAAGTCAAAAACCTCCAGTTTATTAAAGATACATTCCTGCCCTAATAAAAGACGCGTTGTCTGGTGGCGGGGAGGCTGCAGGATGTTATGGTTGGAATGTTCCTCGGCCCTTGTGTCATTAAGAGCCCCAGCAGCTGTGGATCTGCAAGGAGCTGGATTTTCCCCCTGCCCTAGACAGGCAGAGTTGATGTTTTCTGTGATCTCCGTGATGTCACCAGCTCCCCTTTGATGTGTGCAAGCGAGGGACCTCCGAGGCTCGTATTTGTCTGAGCACTGCTTGTGAGATGACCCAGCAGGACGGAGGCAAGATTAATTGCTGGAGGGAAGAGGCTGATCCTTGAGTCCCTGTATCCATATTCATTGGTGCATTAGGGCTGTGGGGAGCCAAAGGCACAAATAATAATAACAGGCTGAAGTCACCTCCATGGAGTTTTCAATAATGGGGCAAAAGGATGGAATTTTTTCCCCGTTTCACGCGGGGAGAATGGAGACACAGAGCAGTGAAAGGTTTGCCTTGACAGAATAACACAGGATGTGCCACGAGGGGCATGTGGGGAGCTGGGCCCCGAGCAGATCCCTGCTGATCCCTCCTCTGTGCTGTGCCACCCGTGTAACACAACCAAATCCCAGATTTGCAGTGGTTTTCTCACACAAATCCTTCTCTTGGACTGGCTGGGGACAAGTGACACTGCAGGGGTGGCCAGGGGCAGCGGTGGAGCAGCCCTTGGGGTTTGTAGGACGGGAATGAACTGGGATCTGCTGAGTCTTCGGCCTGCACAGCACAAACCAACCTCCCAAAACCACTGGAAAACACTTGGTTCCTATTTTTTTTTCTGGCAGCCTCGCTCCCACCACCACATTCCATGCTGGACACTAAAGGTTCTCCCATGGCACAGCTCAGAAGCTCCCTGGGGTCTCCTGGTCCCTCTCTAGTGATCTGGATTTTCCAGGGACAGAAAGAGCCGGAGGCCGAATCCCGATTGAACGCCCTTTATAACGCAATAAATGAATATATTTGAATGCAATCCCTCAGCTGTGTCACCTCAGGGGTCCACGGGGGACAGCTGGAGCCCATCCTTCCGCCCCGGCTTGGAAAACCATTCCACCGGCGGCTCCTGAGGTGTTCTCCTGGGTTAGATAAAAAACAGCCCCGTGACATCAGAGAGGGCCCAGCACAGGCTGTAGGAACAGTGTGTCCCCACCACTCCCATCCTGGCCGCTTGCTGGGACAAATACCTGTCCCAAACCTCCCCAGGAACGGGTATTTCTGCAGGTATTTATCCCGCAAGCAGCCCAGAACTGGATTGAGATAAGGCGGCTGCTGGGAGGATGTGGAAATGCCTGTCAGGCCTACAAACCTGCAGGGCAAATTAAGCAATCGCGTTCCCAGGACATACATAAAAATAAGTAAAAAACACTATTAATCCATAGCAACAAAAGGAGATGGCATGGCAACAGCACCAGCTGCTGCAAAACAAAACAGCAACGAGACGAGGGGAGAGGAGGGCAGAGAGAAAATCAAGCCCTGCTCTGGCTTTTGGGGGTTTTTAAGGTCAGGGGAGATGCTGCATCCCAGGCGGGGGAGTCAGAGCACGGTCTGGGTGCTGATCCTGCCCCCATCCCTGCACGGCGCTGCTCCAGTCCCGGGGTGCTGGAGGATCCAGGGGTGCCTGCTGTGCCCTCCGGAGCTGGGAAGGGGCTGCAGGGAGGCAGTGCCATGAGGAGGTGGTGGCTGTGCTTAGGGCAGGGGGGCTCTCTGGGGGTTCCTGAGCCTCTGCTCAGGCTGAGAAAGGTCCCAGGTCCTGAGGATTGGCAGCAGAGCAGGGTAGGGAGCTGAAGATACCAAATCCAATTTGTTGTGTTTTTTGTTTGGCTTTTTTTTTTTCTAAATTAAACCAAAACATCAACAGCAGCTCTTAATTACCTCACCAGGATGAGCTGCTCATGGCACTGCAGAGCAAAAAGAGCCCTTTAATCCTTAGGACTGAAGTTCTGTGGACTTGCTGGATGAAACAACCCAGCCCAGGAGTGAGCAGCCCCTCAGGGGCAGCTGCTGCGCTCCCACCCCTCAAAATGATGGTTTCAGCTCTCTTGAGGGCAACATCCCTCCAGGAAACAAAACTGGGCTAAACTCAGCATCAAAACACGGCTCCATCCCTGTTTTGAACCCAGGCAGAGCTCTGCTGTGGCTGCGTGGGAAGAGCGTGATGGAAATGAGCCCTAATGGGTGTTAATTTGGAGTGGGAAGTTTGTGAGTCAGGCGGGGGTGCAGGGGAGGAGTGGGCAGGAGCCACGATGCCGAGCAGTGCTGAGCTCCTGCTGCCTGCTGAGAGGGGATTTTTGTGCTCCTGGCAGGGCTGGGCAGGCCGGTGGGGCGAGGAGGGTTTGGAAGGAGGAAGGGAGCTGCTGGGAGAAGGGATTGCATCCAGGCAGTTTGGCTGGATCAGAACCCACGCTCAGGGGATGGTTGTTAAAAGGAGATTTTCCATGCTGTGAGAGCCAAAGCAAACACAGTGAAACTTAATTAAATGCCTGCCTGCTAAAATAATAATTTTCTTACGAATTGAGGAAGGTAAAATACAATGAGAGATGGACCTGATAAAGGAGCCACAATTCTCCAGCGTGCCTGGCAGAAGCACGGGGGTAAAGAGCACAGTAAAGCAGGTTTGCTGGTGGGGAAGGTCCTCCACTTTTCCCTCATGTGTGGGATGCTCTCCAGGGCTGTGCCAGCTGCTGAAGCCCTCACAGACTGCCTGTCTCCATCCCAAACCATGGACACCCCATCCAGTGCTGCCTGACAGCTCCAGGAAAGGCGGCGTCTGAACCACCGAAATATTAATGCTTGTCTAGAGGAAAGAGACGGAAGACAGGGGAAGAAAAATCTCTGAATGGCTGGAATTTTCATTCTGCTCTTGCTGGTGCTGGGGAGAGGGGAGGCACCTCCTCTGGGGAGGGCCAGGGCCACTTCTGCACGCTGAGAACTTGCTCGGTGTGGCTTCGGACAGGAAAAATGTCAGCTGGAAGAAAGCCCTTCCAAGTAAGTAGTGACTGGTAATATCATCATCATCATCCAGACAGCCAAGGAGAATCATTTCAGGAGGCAAAGCTGGGGAAAAAAATAAAATAAAAAAGAGGTCTTGAACCATGCACCTGCAGGATGGGCTGCCCCCAAGCAGGAGGAGTGAGTGCAGTGCGTGCTCCTGCTCCCAGGTCTGCAAACTGCAGACACAGAGGCCAGACTGAGATCCCTTCTGAAAGTGTCTCTCTGAATGTTATTTCCATTTAGAAAGGGAAAAAAAACTTTAGGATGGAGGGATGGATTTAATCTTTAAAGGGCTGTGGTTCTGCTGCCTCTGCTCCTCCGAGCCCAGGGTGTTCAGCATCTCCAGGACCTCAGAAAGAAAAGCTTTCCAGCCCTCCCTGGTCTGTGATAGGACTAATAAAATGTAGCAAAATGGGGAGAATAAGAAGAAATTTGGAGTTTTTCCTTTATTTTTGGTGGTTGGCTTCAACTCAGCACTGCTGGCTCCAGCCAGTGCATTTGGCTTCTTGGGTTTGACTCAGGGTTTGTGGGTTCAGTACTTTTATATACCTCAAACCCATAGGGGAAGGGTTAGGCCAAACCCCTGTTTTTTCATTATTTTAATAAATGTGATTGTCTCCAAAAAGTTCCATTTTCCTGCCTACTCCAAATTGAGATATTCCTTCTCTCTCCATAAAAAAAAGCCAAACCCAGCGACTGAAAGACTGGATTTGGACCCTACTTCATTTGGCATTGACTCTTGCAGATATGCTGAACATTACTTCATAGCTGAAATTAAAGAAATAAACCCACTAATAAAATAAACTAATAACTTTCCCCCTCTTTGTCTTTGTCTGGGAATCAGGAATGGCTCAGCCTGTACAATAATTATACTGTAAGCAGGGCAAAAAAAAAAAGTTCTTGACTCCTGCCATTCCCAGCCCTTCCCACCGAAGTAGGGGGGGGAAAAAAACCTTGGCAATAAATTAAAAACAGTTTTATTTACCTTGAACTACTCAGCCAAGAATGCACATTATTTAGGGACTGGAATAAAAAGCCATTCACTCTAGTTCAATTGGCCATTTAGTTCAATTTGTGTGTGTTACTGCAGGTAATTACTATGGTAATAATGTACTGTAATCTGTGCTGATTTGGAACTTGTCCTGTTTCTGTATTAATAATAAGTGCCATATATGTACTAATTACCAGTTTGTTACCATGGTTATTTGCGTAGATGCCATGTTAATGATACCCTGGAAACATAAAGCAATCACATTTTTGAATTAAATCTTTGTGGTCTCTTTAGTGCTAAAAGCCCAATTCACATAAAATAATGATGAAGAAAATGAGCTCATCGGGGCTGCCTCGCCAGCGAGCTGATTAGCCGAGCTGCATAAATATATGGCTTTGCCATACTGAAAAATTAGAGCCTCCAAAACATTTTCCACGGTTGCTAAGTAACTCCCCAAAGATGACATCACTTACAGGAACACGCGGTGCCAGATCTGTCATGCACACGTATTTATAGAGCCCTCGGAGCGCGCCCGGCCCCGGCGCTGCCAGAGGTGTCAGGGGCTGGCTCCCAGCCAGGGACAGGGGGCAAAGAAATGGGCATCTCCCTCCTTTCCCCCACAGACTCACCCACACGCAGCCCTGGCTCCGTGGAGGCAATCCAGAGGCATCTATTTTTCGGGATTATTTAAAGCCGGGAGGGACCGGTGCGATCCCCGCTCGACAATAATTTCACACTGCGATGCCTGCGCTGGCTTGTGTCTCTTCTCCTCTTCAAATTGAGCTGAGCAGCACACTTTGGGGATGATTTGTTGGGAATGTGGACTGGAAGGGGCAGGCTACTGCTGCTTCCCAGGCTGAGGGAACCTACTGCGTGTCACTGGGCGCTGGGCGGGCATCTCGAGGTTTTCCGTGGGATGACGACCAGCAGTTGCCCCTGCAGCCTCCCACCCCACTTTTCCTGCCGGTGGCCTGCTGTCCCCACACAGCAGCCACCTCGCTGGCCGTGCTGGATCCACATCACAATTAAAAATAGTTCCCTGGCAACAAAACCATTCCCTTTTCCCCGAGCGTAAACAATGGGTCCTTCCTACCCTGGAATGAATGGCGATCCTTTCACCAGATGACACTGGCAAAAGGGCTGGGAAAAGCTGGAGCAGGGCAGCTGTGTGGCCCCGCAGACAGCAAGGAATAAGGCAGGGAAACCTATCGGCCCCAACCCTGATCCCTGCTGCTGTGGGTGAAGCCTGGTGGATCTGGAGCTGCTGCAGATCCATCAGGAGCAGCAAGACCAGAGCTGCAGGAGAGAGTGGGATTTGGGCACCTCGGATCAGCTGCAGGATGGGGCTGGGGGACTCCTCTCTCACTGTCAGGGTCTGTCCAGGAGCAGAGCAAGGAGGGGGGAAAGAGCATCCTGGTGAGCCTGCCTGAGGGAAGCCCCTGTTCTGGACCGTGTGTGCCTAGGAGGACAAACAGCCACTGGAATCCTGGCCAAAAGCCCTGGGAAAATCCAATAATATCCATTTGTGAAATTTCCTGCCCCTCAGCAGCTCAGGGATGGGCTGGCTGAGGCATCCACTGGAGGGTGCCCCGAGCTTTCACCCATCAAGGAACCACTGGCCCAGGGTTGTGGTTGTCCTCCTGTTATCCTCTGTTTTCCTCCCTCTGCTTTGGCCCGAGGCCATCCCAGCATTTCCCTCCCTGCTCCTGCAGAACCCAGTCCCACAGCGGATGCCATGTCACTTGAAAAGCTACTTAGTGCTCTTTATTATCTGGTCATTATTTTTCCACTGAAGCCTGAGATAAGCAAAGCATAAATCAAACCAGAACAGGAGCCACTTGGAGCAGGTAAAGCATGGAAAAGATTTTAATCAGTGATTCTGGGCAAGAAAAGCAGAAAGAGGGAGAGGGAGGGAGGAAAGGGGAGGGGGCAGAAACAAAGAAAGGGAAAGAAACACCACTTGTTGTTTGTGGGATGAAGACAAATGTTTCCAAAGCCACATTTTCCACATGACGCCCAGTAAAAGCTCTCGGTTTGATTATTAATCACAGGGCAGCCTCCATCCATCACTCCATCCCTCCGTGCCTCCCGAGCTGTTTGATGTGCCACCCTCCGCCCTCCCCTCCCGCAGCCCCCGCACTGGGCAGCTGTGACAGGGGACAGCAAGGCCCGGGAAGTTGTTCCAATAAAGAAAATGCCATCAAATAAATAGAGGAGGAAATAAATAAGAGACTATCAGGGAAGCTGCTGCCGTGCCGGTTGGATCCCTCTGCCTCTCGAGACTTCTGGAGAGCTGCTGACACTGGGAGCGTCTTCTGAAATGGATGGACTTTGCCTCTTGCCTCATACATCTGTTTAATGACCTCTCCTCGCAGGCACTTGACATGTGATTTATGGGATATAAATTTTACCTCTTCGCTCGGGTGTCGCAATCCCCGCGTTCCGCAAGGTGAGAGCACCTCGCCCCACCGGGATGTCGGGCTGGCTCCCTCGGCTTCCTGCTCGCTGAACTTTCTTCCTCGGGCCCTTCCTTTAAAAAGCAAAATAAAAAAAAAAACAAAAAACCAAGAACCCAAAAAAACCCCAACCCCTCTAACAGACCTTAAAAAATGTGTTTTTTCCTCTCTGAAAGAAAACTGCTGCTGACACAGCGTTCAAGGCTGGAAGTGCTTTTCAGAAAAAGCAAACAGCAGCATCCCAGCTGATTTCCTGCTAATAATAATAATAAATACATATATAAATAAATAAGTCCTTAATTCTTTTACTGGCATCTGTAGCCTCTAATTCATAAATTCATCAGGACTTTCCCAGGATGTCAGTTTTGGCAAATGAGCCCTGAGTTGCTTCATGCTAATGGAGCAGTGGGCTGCCTGACCTCAGGAAATAGAGAGGCCAAACATGAAAAAACAGAGCCGGGTTCAAGGCTGGGGCTGTGAACCCCAGATTTGAGGGTGAGGTCGGCAAAGGGTCAGGGAAGCATTGTGTGCAGCGCGAGGGAGAAACGCTGGTTTCTATTTAAAGCCTTTCATGCCGCTGCCAGAGCCCGCTCGGCATTGTGTGCGGGAGCAGCCCGGCGATTGAGAAATGCGCCTTGGAGATCCTGACTGCAGGAATGGGGCGAGATTGGAAACAGCCACACTCACGTGTTGCGAGCCAAAGCCTCCCCTACCTTGGGAAGAAAGGGAGGGCCAGATCTGCCTGGCTCTTTTCAGCGGCTAACGCAGATGGATTTGCTTTGGCATTTAAGGGTGATGGATGTGCCAGGTACTATTCATTAGGGATGATTTGTTGGGGCCAGCGTAGCTCGCCTGCCCATTAGGATGCATTTACTTCGCAGGTTAGTAATGATGGGTGCTCTTAATAGTTCCTAAGTATCGGAGGGCATTAAAAAGCCCTGGAAGAGAAGGCTATCAATATTTACAACTTCAATTTGTTGGGGGAGGAAACCAGAGCGTGTGCCTGGAAGGGGTGTCTGCCCCAGTCCCTGCTCCCAGAGGTGGGTATTGGTACGGAGAAGGCTGGAGCAAGCTCTGAATCCAGTTGTGCTTTGCCCCCCGTGCATCCAAGCGATGTGGCAGTGGCAGCTTGTTTGGCTCCTCTCGAGGGAAACTGAGGCCCAACCCCAAATCTGGGTGCAGAGCCCGACAGCCCCAGGTGGGCCACAGCCCTGTTGGGTTGGCCTCTCCACCAGCACCACGGGTGTGATCAGAGCAGGCAGAAGGTCGTTCACTGAGGGGTGATTAGGGCTATTACATCGCAATTCCCTTCCCTTGCCCTCTCCCCCCGGCACGGAGCGGGCTTGGCTCCAGCGAGATCCCGTTAACAGCCCTCAGCCGATGGGCAGCCATTTCCTTAAGCCCCGATTTTTCATTAAAATAGCACATACGGCTATCAAGCATCGCAAGGTCACGGGGCTGCATTGTCTCAGCTTAATAGGATGCCATTAAGGCCGGACCATAACGTCCCGATACAGCAGGTTCGGCAGCGCAAGATCAAGCATTGGGCAAGGCTGCAATTTCCTCCTGTCCTCCTGCTACGATCTTATCAAAGCCTGACTGATCTCCATGTACCAAATCGTGCTGGAGAGCATTAAATATCGTGAAAGGCTCCGTTTCCAGCAGCCCGTGGGGAGGGTGGGTCACAGCCCGGCTCCCTTTGTGCCACACCATCCCTCTCCTGCAGGGGAGTCAGGATGGGGTGGCTCAAGCATCCAGGCTGAGAAATCTGTGTGGGTTCCTATTTTATCTTTACCATTGCTGTTGGGTTTAATCTTCAGGCCTGACCTCTAATCAAGCCCACATGGGTCTGAGTTTAATTTTGCTGCCCTCACGGCCACGGTGCTGGCCTGGGACCCTCGGCACGGTGGCCATTCCTGCTCTGTGCAGCCTTCAGCAGCCCTTTTATTTCTCCCTCAGATAACTAGACGAGAATAATTCCTTCCTTCCAGCTTTTATCTTCCTGTCTGAGCTACAGGTGCCTGCGTGAAGTCCCTTTATTTTACCGTGCAGAGTTTCTGGCCCAGCAGGGCCCTGCTCTCCGTACTCGACGAGACGCAGGGAGGCTGGAGAATAATTATGGAAGAGAAGCAGAGGTAGGAAAAGACAGACTGGAAGCTGTCTGGTGGCTTTATGAAGCCGTGCAAAGAGGTGGCACTCAGTGACTCCCTGGCACGAGGTGTGTACGTGTGCCCGGGTGGGCGGTTTCATGCTGAGATGAAAGCGTGTAAATAAAGGCAGGTTTGTGTGAGCAGCAGCCCTGCCAAAGAGGAAAATCTCTCACAAGATCTCCACCAGAAGGGTTTGCAGAGCAAACAGAAGCATCGTTTCATCTCAGAGGATGCCAAGCCCCACTGAGATGTGAGGAAGGGATGGGAAGGACCCCATGGAAGGGACATGGTGGCTTTTTCCAGCACACACTGAGCACACGCAGCCGTGCTGGGTCAGTCAGGCTGGACAGGGACCAGAGGGTGCCAGTGGGAAGGGGTTTCTTCGCAAAGCAGACTCACCAACTCCCCAAAAACGAGCAGAGATACAAAAGCCAAGCTCCTCTGCCATCATTTGAGCCAGAACAGCTAAAAAGATAATGAGCTAATTGAGCGGTGGAGGCCATCTCCCCATAGCTATGTGTCAGCTCCTATTATCCGCTCCGGAACGCTCGCTGAGAATACACAGACCCTCTCTGGAGGTATTGATCATTTATTTTCCGGGCCCTGTGCCGCCCCTTCCCCTGGGCAGGCAGGGATGGAGGCTGAGGGTGGCCGTGCCGGGCTCCCCCCGCAGACAGCCCGTCAGCTGCAATTGTTTTCTAGTGAAAATAGATGTTTGGTATCGATCCCTCTCCTCCCGTGGAGTCCGGGGGCCTTCTCCTTAGTTACTCTAATAAAACACAACTAATTAAATTTGTGCCTTGCTTTTTCAATATTGCATTATCCTAATTACTAATTAAGGGGGACCACGTGTAAGGGGTAGGCATTATTCCCTGCAAAAGATCCCCCTAATGGCCTAAATGACATCTCGGGGAAGGAGGAAATCTTTCAGCAAAGGCCAAGACTGAGGCTTGGGAAGGGATCCCTGGGGGCAACTTAACGAGAGGCTCTTTAACCCTTCAGTCGCTGCCCTGGAATTTGCTGAATCACGGATTAGCTGGGAAAACGCCAACACAAAGCTGTCCTGCACGTGGCAGGCAGGGAAAAGGGAAAATTGGGGTGGAATTGAAAGGAATGGGGGCGTCTCTGCACGGAAAGCACGTCAGGGGAGAGTTGAGGAAGCGGCTTTTCAAGAGGAGTGCGTTGCCCACTCCCACACGTCCTCCCACGCGGCCTGGCGTGGACACTCCGGCCGTCCGGCCCGTCCGGGGACATACCAGAGCTGGGGCTTGGCAGGGAGGAACGAGGCCTTTCAAGCCTGTACTCGACATCCTGCTCTTGTCAGGGCTGAGCCAGAAGGGCTTTGTTATGCTCCAAGCGGCAATTAAACACACAAAATCACAGGGAGCATTCTTTGGGGGACTGCTGGCAGTGGGGAAGTCTCACTGCTGTGCGCTTCAGGAGACCCCAGTGGCTCCAGGTAATGGAGCACTGGGACTTGTGACACCAGATTAAAGCCAGGCTTAAACCAGACTGCTGGCAGAGCAGACTAAGCCGGCCTCTACACAAAGATCTTTGAATAAATCCCAAACTTCCTTTAACACGCCCCAGGGACTGAAGCCTGTGTTGGGCTCGCTGACCCCCTCCCTGCTGGAGCACCCTCGGTTGGAGTTCACCAACATTTTCATTTCGTTTTCGTGTGAGTCGCCGCTCGTGCTCCGGCTGTTCTGGCTCCATAAGTCACCGGTTCATTTCTCACACGGCTCTTTTTAGAAACATTTTTCCCCCCCTTAAATACACGGCTTGGAAGTGTGAGCTGAGATTTATGCTGAAAGGAATTGCGGAAGAATAGCAAATAGGTACTTGTTGGAGGGAAAAAAAACCAATACTTTGGGCATTGTAAAGAATTCCACAATGCTGGGACTCGGGAAGAGCAGCTCTGCCACAGATTTTGGCATTTTCTGGAGCTTCCCAGGGCAGCAATGATCCTTCACCTTTGGGAGGAAGCCTTCAGGTCTCCACCTAGGAGGAATCACCAGCATTTGACATCTGGAGAAGCTGAGGCACCAGAACAGGGACTGTTCCAGGTCAAGCACCTTCCAAATCCTCCCCATTTCCCTTTCCATGCTGGTTTGCATGCTGCTTTTTGTAACACTGCTACAGACAAAAATTGGCCAAGGAATCATTAATGGAAATTTCAGCAGACTCCAAACAATATCAATGTCTACGATTTGGCATCCTGTTGGTTTCCATTCTGCCCACAAGTTAAACTGATCACGGCTCTGTTTTGGCTTATTTTCTCTCTCCCTTCCTCGGAGTGATTGAAATCTTAATAATCAAGGATAATATCGACGCCAAAGTTTTAAGCAATAAACATATAAACAGAATGAAGAGAAGCAGAATGCTCACGTCTCTCAACAGTGCAAATGGTTCCGTTTTATTTCGCTGTAGCAGATGTTAAGTTTCCAATAATAAAATAAAATAAAAAATCTAAGGGAGACATTTAGCAAAGTATAGCTTTACACTCCAGAGTTATCACTCCAATTTCAACTGGGACCATAAAGTTTTATGAGCTATTAAATTGCCCTAAACCTCCTTTAGCACACCAGCTCTAATGCTGGAGATTAACCATTTAGAAAAAGGAGGTTACCTTGGCTGAGATCGGGCCATTTTCCTGCACTCTGCTTCAGTCAATAACACTTTGCTGTGGCAGAGCCATTTGCTGGGTGTGTGGTTGGTAATTAGCCCGCATGCCCTGCAGGTAATGCAGCTGCAGGAGCTCCCATCCCTCCCACGGCATCCTCAGGACCGGGATGGATGCTCAGGAGGGCAGAGGGAACATCTCAGCTCCTTGGCTGGCTGCAGGTTTGCTTCCCCCATCCCCTCACTCGTTCAACAGGGATGCTCATGGTTTCTTCTTCCTCCATTTCACAGAATCCCAGACTGGTTGGGGTTGGAGGGGGTTTAAACCTCATCCAGTCCCACCCCTGCCATGGGCAGGGACACCTTCCACTATCCCAGGCTGCTCCAAGCCCCGTCCAACCTGACCTGGAACACTTCCAGGGATGGGGCAGCCACAGCTTCTCTGGGCACCCTGTGCCAGGGCCTCCCTACCCTCAAAGGGAAAAATTTCTTCCCAATATCCCATCTAAAAGTCAAAAGTCTCTCTCCAGGCTTCACATAAGCCCCCTCTAGGTACTGGAAGGTGCTTCACGAAGCCTTCTCTTCTCCAGGCTGAACAGTCTCCAGTTTCCTTTTTGTTTGGGTGACAAATCCGTCTGAACACGGCCTTTGACTGTGTTTTATTACCTTGCAGAAGAGACCTTTGATCCTGGCTTGAATGCCCTGGATGCTGGAGTGAAACTTCCTGACCCAGGAAAAGGTTAACAGCAACTTCCATTTGCACTTGCAGAGCCCTTTCCAGAGAGGGGACTTAAAAACCCTCCAGCCACATCCACAGTATCACAACGCCTTCCAGGAGCCCGGGCTCGTTTGATTGATTTTTAAACAGGCACAAACGCAGGAGCAGAGATGGCCTGGACCCATGGGCTGATCCTCAGCCCGTCAAAGGGGACATGTGGGGCTCTGCCACCTGCAATCTGCCAAAGCACCACCCTTCACCCCCTGCTGAACTGGGCTGTGACCCTCAGGGCACCAAATCCCTGGCCAGATCATCATTTTGCGTGTAAGGTAGTCCAGCTGCCTGGCCACATCTGGAAACATCTGTCTTGAGAGACCTGAGCAGCGTGGGGCTGTCTCACGCTGATGACTTGCAGGGATCTGGCGTTTCTCCTAAAATTCCTGCTGTAGCTCCTCTTCTGCCATAAGCTCTGGAAAGTCTCTCCTGCTTGGCTGGCTTGGAGCCCTGCTGAGGGCTGGGGTGCAGGGGAGGGCCCTGACATTAAATCAGCGAATCACAGAAATCACAGAATGGTTTGGGTTGGGAGGGACCTTCAAGATCATCAAGTTCCAGCACACTTCCACCTTTCCCTGGTGTTCCCTTGAGCCTTTTGGGACCACGTGGGAAGCCACCAGCAGGAGAAGTGGGAGCTGCTCCCCAGGAACGAACGGTGACCACAGCGCCCAGGGAAGAGCCAGGCTGGACCCCCATGGCTTGGGGTTAATGTGCATGGAGCCAGGGGACGGAGAGGCGCTGGGAGAGGGCGGCTCCTTCCCGGGAGGAGTTTGGAAAGAAAGGGTAACCCCTGCTCTATTTTTGAAAGCAATGTCTCAGAGGCCTTCTCCTGCATCCTGCAAAGGCCACTGCCAGCGATCTGCAGCAGCACGGGGGGGCTTGGCAGCCCGCAGGGGTGGGAAATGCCTCCTCCCAAAAGCCTGATTCCCATTTCCCCTGAGATAAGATCTGCAAAGACACGTTTTTCCCCCTAAATTTTTTTGAAGGCATTTCCTATTTGGAGCCTTTATGGATGGTCTCCCCAGGCTGAGGGCTGAGCAGTCACCTTCCCAAGCCGGGCAGGGTGGCTTCCCCACACACACACTGCCCTAAAGAACCTTGGGGAGATGCTTCAAAGCCTCTGGTACCTGTGAGAGGAGCGAGCCAGGCCCCACCATCAGCCTCCTACATTACAGCACAGCCCACATTCCAGGTGTGGCTCCTCTGGAGAGCCTTTGCTTTCTTCCCAACCATCTGCTGTGGTTAAAATCCTGCCTGGGACTTAAATTCATGTACAAGTTGATGCAACAACCCAGCGTGTTCTGGGGGGCGGGAGGAGGTTGACCAACTTTGATCCTTCCTGGCACTTTGAGGACATGGTTCACCAGGTCTGTGCTCACTGCAGCCTTTTTCTTCTTGATTAAAAAGATGCATTTTGCTGTCTGAAGTGCCTCAGACATCAGCAGAAACTGCATTAAGAACAGCAGAATTTTCCCTTTGAGTTCTCTTTAACTGCATTATAGTGCCATGAAGTTAAACACTACATAGGTACATAAATAGGGTTGGACTCGATGATCTTAAAGGTCTTTTCCAACCTAAATGATTCTGTGATTCAATCCAGCAAGCCCCAGGCTTCAGAAAGGCTCTGACTAAGCCAATCTTCAGTGCTACAGCTGTGTCCCATGTCCTGTATGACAGAAAAACAAGGTTTAACTGATGTCAGCTTGGAGAATAATAAGGCAGTCCATCTAAAATTAGCTGGAGGTCGAAACTTTTCAAGCCATCCCTTCTTCTGCAACAGGGGAAGAAATCCCTCGGCTGCAGCACCCTGCTTTGCTGTGGATATTTCAGTTGAGCAACTTCGAAGGCTGAGTCAGAGAGATTTCCTGACACCTCTTCCCTGCCCGCACTCCCCAGATAGCAAACACCAGCTCTGGGAGACAGAAAAACACTGTTCTCACTCATCCCAACTGGAGCTGGCCAGCCTGGAGTCACATGGATGTTCAGTGGTTCCCTTCCCAAGGGCTGTGATTTTTTCTCTCTGCAATTTTAATTACCCTCAACTATCACTGGGATGAGGGACAGCCTAAAAATGCTGCACACCCTAATAGTGCTAGAGCTCTCAGTTTTCTTCTTCCAAACCCCCCTCTCTTGGGTTGAAGCAGCCCTGGAAGAGCAGCCCCATTCTTTACTGAGCATCTTCCTGGGAAGCAAGGCCCAGCTGGAGCAGGGAGTGGTCTCATGTGGCAGCCACAAGTCCCAGCTTGCTCTGCTGGGGTTCCTGTCTCCACACTCTGTGTTGTCCTCACTCTTGGTCAGAGGGAGTGGCAGACCCAACACCCCACGAGATGCTTTGTTATGAAACCTTCACAGTTAAATTAATGAGAGGAAATGCAAAGTCCTGTCCAAACCAGAGGCTGGGCAGCATTTCCAGCCCATTCATCTGCCTGCTCCAGCTCCTCTGCTTTCCTCCTGCTGTACGTAGATGGAGAATGCAAATAGCATGGTGAGAGATGTGACCTTTTGGCTGAATGTCACCAAGTCCTGCAGCTCTGGGAGTGTTTGCGCTCAGTCGTTAGCTTTAGCCTCTCCAGTTATTTATACACATCCCCGTAAAACTCCGTGGGATGACTCAAAGATGGCTTTGACCTTGGTTGTGCTGGTGGTTTGATGGGCTGCAGTCCCTAAATGTTGTGTTTCTAACAGCAGTGTTGGCCTTTCAGTTTGGCAACCCCCAACATAGACCTGGGTCTGCCACTGCCCTGGAAATGCCATCGTTCAAGGGTTGGGAAAACCAGCCACAGGCTGAGATTAGACCTCCAGCAACGGAGTCCTCTAAACTCCTGGTTTAGTTTAGTGTTTGGTGTTGGAAACCGAAAATCTAAGGGATTGAGCTTGAAATTCTTGAGGGATGTTTTAATGAATTGTGGAATTATAGAATCACAGAATGGTTTGGCTTGGGAGGGACTTTAAGTTTTATCCAGTTCTAACACCCTGGGCAGGGACACCTTCCACTATCCCAGGGTGCTCCAAGCCCCATCCAACCAGGCCTTGGACACTTCCAGGGATCCAGGGGCAGCCACAGCTGCTCTGGGCACCCTGTGCCAGGGCCTCCCCACCCTCCCAGGAAACAATTTCTTCCCAATATCCCATCTAACCCTACTCTCTTTCGATTTAAAGGCGTTCTCTTCCACTTTAATCCCATTAATTGATGAACCAACTTCAAAGGCACCCCACAGCATCCCTCTGAGTCCGTGATGAACTGGGAATGATCGCACCACGTGCTGCCAGTGTTGCTCCAGAGTGACAAACATCAGAAACTAAGCCCAAAATGCATCTTTGATGGCGCAGCAGAAAACCTTGTCCACGCTGCCCATACCTGCAGGAACCTCAGTGCTCCCTCAGCCCTCACCTCTCTGGGAGGGGATTCCCAGGCTGAGTTGGTCTCAAACTTTTCTCCTGTGAGGATTTCATGCTGTTTGAGGAAAAAACTGCTCTCTGGAGCTCCCTCCAGGCGGGCAGCCTGCCTGGCTCCCAATACCAACGCGTGGCTTTTCTGCTCCTCTCCTCTCGCTGGAGCTCTGTTGAGTCTCATCCCAGCAGACAGGCTGACATTGCACACTGCCTCGAGACGAGGTTCAAATCCATCTCTGCCGTTCTGGAAGCAGTCAGCTGAGCCACGAGCACGGAGAGTGACTTCCAGCCCTGGGAGCGGGTCTGGGATGAGATTTGGAAGGCCAGGGATGGAGCAGGGAGGGATCCGAGTGGAGTTCCAGCAGCTCAGCCATCCCAGGTCTCTCCGTCCATCCTGTCAGACTCCATCCTGCCACCACCATCACTTTGACATCCAAACCCTTTCGTCCTCCTTTTCATCCCTTATTTTACATGCCACAGCCATCCTGTCGCCTGCCTCTCAGCGACGCTGCTCAGAGAAATTAGGGCAACTGCTGCACAGGGTTTTTATTAGTATTGCCAAAGTCTTTCAGCATTTTTAGAAAGGGCTTGAAAAGGAGCCAAGCCGTTTCTCCTTCTTCTGTTTCTTCTCCTCCACCTCCTCCCTCACCACCACCCCCCTCCCCTTCGCTGTCTGCGGATGCTTTGGGATGAATTAATTCAGACGTGCGGTTTTGAATGTTTTTGGCTCCTGGTTATCGAGCCATTCAGCAGTTCTGGGAGCCTCCCCCACCGGCTGTTATTGAACCAGACAGAGAGGGGCGGAGGAGATGGCAGCGGCCTGATTTGTTGGCTTGTTAGTTCTGCTCCTGCGAGCCGTCCATCGGCTCAGGTTTCCCCATCCCGGCTGACACGGGCAGGCGGCAGCCAAAACGCTCCTCCCGGAGCCAGACCCCGCACGGGATCGCTGCCGGTGTCACCTCGGAGCAGCCTGGTCGAGAGGAAGGTGTCCCATGCCGAGGAGGTTGGGATGAGATGATCTTTAAGGTCCCATCCAACCCAAAGCATTGTGTGATCTCGGTGGGAACAGAAGTGGGTTGTTTCTCCCTGTTTTCCCTCGGCCTGCCCCACTCCCCAGTCCCCAAGCCAGGCTGTCACCCCAGCTCTGCTCTGGCATCACTGTCAAGTGTCTCAACAAGGTATTTTTAGCCCCAAGGGGAGGCAGAGCTAACTCAGCACCAGCAGTGTGCACGTGGAGAACACCTTCTCTCCGATCCTTCCGCGCATCCTGGGCTGGATTTGATTTCTCCTCCTTGGAGAAGGGATGTGCCCCAAGACCCTGGTCCAAGGGCAGCCCTGCTGTTTCCCCAGCCCCATGGTGACCCCGTGCCAGGGCAGGGATGGTGGGCCCTTGGGCACAGCCCAGCTCACCTCTGCTAAAGGATAGATGAGCTCTGGATCTCCTGGAGTGTCCCATAATACAGAAAGAAGGAGAAACAACCACTAAATCCTTCTGAAAAGCACTTCCTACCCGTGCCGCTCCAGGGGGTAGCACTGAGACTCTTTAATCATAGGGAGGATGGTTAGAACTCATTATTTTCTCAGCTTTCTAGTAAAATTGTAAAAATCCACCTGAAAATCTCATTATTCCCTGTCAAGGCTTTCTTTGAGTGTTCTTCTGCTCTGATTTCATACTGGGCTAATATCTAAGAAAAATATTATCTCTCTGCTTGGCTTCCCGCCACCCCAGCCGTGTTTGTGCTTCCGTGGTGGACGAACCCACTCCAGTTTATTTATGTAGCTGGTAAAGCCACCCCTCCAGGACTCCCCTTGCTCTGAACTCGAGGCCCAAGTACATTAGGGCCTGCTGGAAATCCCATATGGCTTTAAAGCATCCCCATGTGCAAGCTGTGGCTCTGCACCAGGCCGAGCTCTCTTCCTGGAGCTCTGCTCAGACATCTGTGCTTTCAACAGCAGGGGAAAATGCAAAACCCTGATTCATGCCATTCACAGGGTGGTATTGGGAATTGGTAGGAAGCCTTTGGGTGCAGAAGTTCCTGTTTCTCACCTGTTTCATCTGTTTAACTCAGTAGGTACCAGGCTGAAATGCCAGAGGTGCAAACAGACACTTTGAGGGGGTTTTGGAACCTTTGTTTTTGTAGAATCACAGAATAGTTTGGGTGGGAAGGGACCTCAAAGCTCATCTCATTCCCACTATCCCAGGGTGCTCCAAGCCCCAATGTCCAGCCCGGCCTTGGACACTTCCAGGGATCCAGGGGCAGCCACAGCCGCTCTGGGCACCCTGTGCCAGGGCATCCCCACCCTCCCAGGGAACAATTTCTCCCCAATATCCCATCTAAGCCTGCCCTTTGGCAGTTTGAAGCCATTCCCCCTTGTCCTGTCACTCCAGGCTCCTGTCCAAAGGGACTCCAGCTCTGCTGGTGCCCCTTTAGGCACTGGAAAGGGCTCTAAAGTCTCCCCAGAGCCTTCTCTTCTCCAGGCTGTTTTAGCAATTTAAGCTCAGATGCAGAGAGGTTTTGAAGACCTCACTCCCACGGTTATAATTAAAATCCTCCTGAGATTTGCCACCAGAGCCCTGCTGGGAAGAGGCTGGTGCTGGGGCTGGACTGGGAGCTCGCCACACCAACAAACCCCGCAAGGACTTTTTTTACAATTGGTCTCTTTGGGAAAGGGTAAACACCTCCCAAAAATGGGACTTTTGGTCTCAATCTGCACTGGTTGGACTTGATGATCTTAGAGATCTTTTCCAACCTTATGGATTCTAGGATCCGGAAGCACACCCTGTGTGGGACTCACTTGTCCCCACCCCTGCCCCCTGATGCACACAGGGGGTGTTCACCACTGCACCTGCAGCTGGAATCACTCCAGGCCATGGGTAAGAGATCAGCATTACTCTATTTTGGGCTTTTTTTTGCCGAGGTTGCTGCCTGGGCTGTCCAGAGCTGAGCTGAGACTGGCACTGCCACGCTGTTCTCGCAGAGCTCTGGCTGCTGGCCCAGGAGAAGGTACAGCCAGATGAGAAAGTTAACACGAGGTAACCGAGGCTGTGAATTTATGGCGCAGCAGCTGCTCCCTGCCCCTGGCTTGAGCACACATTTACCCCCTGGAGGATGCCAAGAGCTCCCTGATCCATCCTGTGGGGATGGGAATGAGCTGCCTGCGGGAAGGAGCAGGGACACAGACACTGCTGAGCGAACCTCCCAAACCCCACACAACAGGGAGGGCTTGCACAGGGAATTATCCCGAAATGCGGCACAGAGAGCTCTGCTGGCAAATTCCCTTGGCTCTCAGGGCTGCAGTAGCTGGGCTGGAGGATGCTTTAATGCACTCATCTCACACAGAGCTCTTGATGCCTCTTCTCCATTTGAGAGGAGAAGAATAGAGAGGAATGTGGGAGGGCAGCAGAGTGGTGCTGCCACATTGAGTGTCTGAGGTGGGCAGCGAGGCACTCTTCGAGCGGTCTTCCTCCAGCTGGGCTCCTCTTTTGCAATTCCAGAGTCTTGTTTGGCAGTAATTTATATTGACAGAGTCTTTCAAAACACTTTAGGCTTGTTTACAACATCGAGCAAGAACATTTTGTCTCATGTCCTTTCCATTCTTGAAGACGATCCTCTCCTCCGTCCATCCCCCCGCTCCCCTGTGCTGCTCCAGAAGCTGCTCCCTTGCTCTCTGCAAACCTGATGTGCTGGAAAAGAACCTGCAAATCTCCTTGATGGGATGCTCCTTCATGTCTAATTGCTAATTAGGTTTTCCAATCAGGGGCAAAGGACGTTTTCCGTGGCACAAACCTCCCCGTGCCAGATGCACTTGCTCTCGTGTGTCATTGTTGCGCGTGAAGTGTTGGTTGTGAAGTGCTGGGAGCACACGTGACACAAACCTGCAAGGAGAAATGGGCACGTTTGGGACCTGCTCCAGCATCCAACGGCATCATCTGAGCTGGAAGTTCAGGATACCTCCTACCATGCTGGCTCTGATGCTTTCTCTTCAAGCACTGAGCACAAGGAGCAAGTTCACCCCTCTCCTCTCCATCCCTCCTGATTTCTGCAGCTTTTTGCCATGGCGTGGCTCATCTGGATGCCATAGTTGTCCCTTCTCCCCTGCACATTATTCTAAAAACGTTGGGAAAACAATTCTCTTGTGGAGCTTGTGTCCAATCCTGTCCCCATCCCACCAGCAATGACCAGTTCAAAACCTTTTAAAAGTCTCCTTCAGCCTTGCGGGCAGAGGTTTTTGAAATGCTTGAGAGAAATGAGGTAAAAGAATTGGACTCTCCAGGCAGACAAATCCCTTCTGCAAAAGCAGCTGCTCCTGGGGCTGGCAAGGCAAGTGCTGGCCAAGCCTGGCAGCCCTGCCCCAGACAGCTTTAATTTAGCCAGCTCGGGGGGAGGGCAGGGAACAGCACGATCCTGGGCAGCAGAGAGACCATTGGATTGTCTGGCAGGGCCCGTGCGGGATGTGCTCAGCCCGCATTGCCCTGCTCCTCTGCCTGTGCCCTGTTCCAGTCAGGATAAAGCCTGTACACGTTTGACTGCCCAAGCCACGATAATCCCCTCTTTCTGCACTTGCCTAAGAAGGCTGGAGTGCCCAATTATTTCAGAGTCTGCTGTTTAACGTGCTCTCGGCCTTGATTAAGACTTTTCATCTTTCAGGCAGACATCAAAGTGAAATCTTGAGTTCTCCAGTGCTGCACCATGGGTTGGGGCTGGTCTTGCTGCTTCCTTGTCATTATCGAGCTGTCCGGATGGCAGAGCAGCGGGGAGGGAGCGCCGTGTCCCAGCGGGCAGAGGAGCAGGATTAAGGACATTTCACCAGCCTCCATCCTCCTTTTTTCTATCCTTCCTACCTCCTTCCTTCCTACCCCGCTCTGAGAGGTTGCCCAGATGGATGAGCAGGCCCACTAATCCTGTTAACATTGAGCAGCATTTCCAGGAGGGGATACATTTATTGAGCTCGGGAATAAAGCACTGAACAGTGCTTTGGCTTTCTAATCCCGGCCTTTGGCATGGCTTTTAGCCACTTGGTGCAGTCAGTAGCCTTGTACCAAAACTGGTAAAGCAATGGAGGTCTTGGCAAGGTGAAGTTCTGGCCTTGGTCTGGTTTTCCCCATCTGTGAAGGTCCTGTGCTTCTCCTTTCTCTCCCTGGCCCTTAGGAGAGCAATTCTCCCAAATATATCCCTTTCCTCCCTCCTCGCAGAGATGGACCCACCTGGAGGGACAGCTAAGAACCATTTCCAGGACTATTTATGGCCGTGTCCCCATAAATCGCTCTGCAGGGCTGATCAACCATAGCGCTGCTGGGAGACTCATTTAAATACAGTAAGAGGGGAAAACGGGGTGTGAGACTCGAGGAGGCTCCCCCACACACGGCATCTGGCTGATGAGAGAGCCTGTCAGGAGCTGCCTGCGTGCTGGATGCTCCCTGCCACGATAACTGCTTGGAGTGGATGAGCTTTCTGTCAACAACTTAATAATCCTCGTCTGCCGCCGTGTCAGCCGACGCTCCTGTAACGAAGGGCTGATAACGAGGGGGTTAGGCTGGGGAAAATGGGCTGTTTTGTCAGCACAACACTCTTGTCATCAAAAAGACTCTGCAAAAGCTTGCTGGCTCCTTCGGAGCTCGCCCAGGATGATTCGCCAACCCCACAGGCACGTTTGTCCCACGGCCTTTCTGCACTAACAGCAGCGGCAGCAGGAGTGACAGGAACCCCTGCAGTAAGCAGATGTGGATGACCTTCCTCCAAACTCAAGGAATTTGCCTGGTTTTCATCCAGAAGCTTTTCTATCTCTTCCCTGCATCTCTGTTTTTTAAACTATCGCTCTTGTGTATGTACAACTTCAAATTATTCCTTGTGAGTGCAGTCCAGGCGGGAATCCTGTTGCAGCTTCACCCTGCGGTGAGGAGTCCTGCAGCTGAGTGGAGAAGCCTCCTCTTTTGTCCTCAGAATCAGCGGGAATAATAGGAGTGAGGATCCAGGATGAGGTGCATCTCCCCCAGACCAGGTCCCAGTTCTGCCTCTGGGTGGGTTGATGCAAACCTGGATACCCATGGAAAGGAAGGAGTGGAGGAGGCTGCTGCCCTTCAGCAATGCCCAGTCCTGCAGCCCTTCTTCCCCCTGGGCTCGTCCCAGTCCCACCACGGCTGGATCATGATGGTCCCATCACCCAGCTCACGTGCCAGAGCTGGATGAGGTGACCAAGCCCAAACGCGGATCCGGGGCCTGGCAGGACACCAGCCCACCCCCATTGCACAACAGGAGCCATCCCAGGGGATCCTTCTGGGGAAGAAGAAGGCATTAATGCTTGGGGAGCAAATTCCTCTGGCTGCTTGAGGCCGGGACTCAGCACTCCGGAATTCCAGAGCGATAACACGGCACGAGAATGTTTAAAGAGGCTGCGGATGCAAACAGCAACCCCAGGGCCCGTCCCAGGCTGCAGCCCAAAACTCACAGCTTCGAGCTGCTGTCGCAACCGAGAGAGGAAGGACTGACTCCCAGGGCTCATCCCATTCCATGGCGTTCCCTGTGCTTTGCAGGAGCCGAGGATCCGGCCCACTGTGTGCAAAATTAGCCCCTCGTTAGCCGTGCCTGCAATCCCTCACCGCAGGGGGAAATGGAAGCAGATGCCAAATTGCCACCTAGAGCAAATTTTTTCTTACAATTGAATTACAATCGGCTGGAGACAGCGGGAGCTTTTCCTTCATATTAGCTGGGTATGGCAGCACTGGGAGGCTGCTGCTGCACTGATCCCAAACCCTGGTCCAGCACAACTCCCTGCAGAGAGCAGCTCCTTCAAACTTCATCAGCACCGGGAGCTGCAGGAACCACTCCTGCCTTTCATGTCATCATAGAATGTAAATAAATATTAAATTGAAATGTCCCTTAAAACAAAATGCAATTTAAAGCTCTTATTTTAAATGTAGGAAAACACTCCAGATCTAACTGTGAATTTTTTTTTCCACTCTTGCAAAGAAATTTGGAATATTTTCCCAACTCATATTTTAACGTTTGGGAACCTCGAAGAATTTTCCCTGGAGTACATGGAGATGTTCAAAGTGGCATCAACATGGCCTTCCAGGGAACTCCAGCCCCTCTGGCATGGATTCATAATAAATAATAAAATGATTTGGGCTGGAAGGGACCTAAAAGATCATCTAATTCTAACCCCCATGGACCTCCTGATCCTGGAACTTGCCCTGGATCTCCTACAGCTTTGCTCAAGCAGTTCTGCTGTTTGGATCAGAGCTAATTAGCTGCAAACCAGCCTGATTGTGTCTGTGTGTGATGCAATCCCATTTCTGACTGCAGAGAGATACATTCTGTCACTTTTCGCTGGGTAAGTTTTTGAGGTGTTTAAGACAGAAAACATTTGTGGGCAGATTTTGAAATGTACGCCCACAAAACCCAAACTCTGTGAAACTTTCTATTTGTGGGAAACGCACTGAAGTTAATTTTTCTTTTTGCTTGTGTCAGTTCTTGGTTTTATGAAGAACAGTCCCGGGATATTGATTTGAAACAGAATTTTAAATATATTTTTTATATATATACATATATATATATGACTCTACAGCTCCCAACTCGTTGGGTAAATTCCCCATAAATCCATATCCACTCGTGCACTCAGTCAGAACAGTCTGCTAGAGCAGCATGGAAAACCAAAGTCACTTTTGCCTGGCTCAGAAAGAGAAGCCTTGAGAGCTGCCAACATCTGCTTTCATCTTGCTGCTTCTTCTGGAAGTGCCGAGGAGAGTGGGAAAAAGGCAGGGAGGATGAGGGTGTGATGTGGGAGCAATCACAGCCATGGACCCCGTGAAAAAACATGATCATCTCTCAAAGTAATTCAGGTTTATCCTCGGTGAGACTGAGTCATCCTCCCAGTGCAATATCCACGGTCACCCCATGGATCAGGGCTGTCAGACCAGGGGCAGGGTCAGGCAGCGACAAGAAATGGCACTAGCAGGGTTTTAGAAGCTCCTGCCCCATTTCCTAGGACAAACGGGTGAAGGATGGCAGCAATAAGAAGCAAACAATCCCAATTTCCTGATCTCGTCTGGCCTCACCCTGGGCACGCTCCAGCTCTGTGTCACAGCTGGGCTTCTCGACGTGGTGGTTTCTGTACCGAGTCCATGCCCTCCTTTCTTCCCTTCTGTCTCCCCATCACAACGTCTTGCCTGGCTGATTTCGTGCTCAGCAGCAGCACTGCTGGTTTAAATGCTGGCAGCTGGCAGCATTTTGCCTTGGAGCCAAACAACAAAGCGTCTGCTCTCCCAAGCCAGCCTGGGAAGGTTGGCTTTGCTGGTCCAAGCACAAATATTTCTGGCAGGGCAAGCTCGCTGCGAGTTTGGAGTTGATCTCACTCGTTTCCTCAGCGCTAAGGAAATGCAAAGGGATTTGCAGTGAATTCTCCATAGTCTCATTTTTAAGGTGAGGATTGTTTAAGCAGAAGAGAACTCGAGTTCTCAAAAGCTCTGCAAAATCACGAGGTGCTTCTGATGTCACCGTGGGATCAGGAGCTGTTCCATCATTGTCAGGGACGAGCCACTGACACAAAAGTAGTGGCACTGTTGGGCACTGTCCCTGCTTGCATGGCTTCAACATTTGTACCAGCTTGGAGTCACTCATTTCCTGAATGGCTCCCTTTAATGGAAAACATGATGTTTTGGGAAAGACAAGCTGGGCATTAAACCCTTCAAGTCCTTATCCAGGTGAAGCAAAGTTACCTTCACATCTTGTTTTTAGAAAAGGTGTAGGGATTCAGGCATATCCTGGGAACTGAATGTTTAACTCAATTAGACTCCATCGGAAATCCTGATTTAACTCCACGCCTCACTTCGATGTGTCCTTTGGCCCCACGGGAGCCAACGGGATTTCTGGACATTGCTTAAACTTTAACTGATTGCTGTATGAGTGGCCAGATCAAAATCCAAACATTCAGCTGCAGGTTTTTGGGCCAAACAGATCCCGAGCCCTGCTTTCAACAACATCTGCCTTTGCAAACAACACTGGGCAGTTTGTAGAACTCCAAGCACTTCGCAAAGACTTAAGCATCGATGCTGACTTCTCGTGGGTGGGAAAAATGAGCTGCAAAAGGTCACCTGGAATGCTCTTGGCAGGAGTGAGGCGGAAAAGAAGGTTCAGCAGGTTTCAGAGTGAAGCTGGTTCTTGGCATTGCTGGGGTGGGGTCTTACTTGTGTCCCAATATCTTTAAGGCCTTCATGACCGCTTAGGTCAACAAGGGATTGAAGAGGCCACAAAATCCTTGGGAACCAGTGGTGGATCTGATGCCATGAGCAAAAGCTGATCCCATTTCCAGGCTGTGAGTGGGTTTTTAACAGCAAGCAGAATCCCAATCCACTGGTTTACTCCCAAGGTCATGCCAGTCCCAGGCACAGCAGGTGGGAAGGGGACTTGGGAATGTGTTTCACAGGTGTGGGTGGTTGAAGGACCAAAATTTGGGGACCGATGCTGAAACATGCGGGTGTGTTCTGGAAGTTGTCTGCTCTGGAGTCCCATGAAGAGATGCCACGCTTTGGAGCGTGTTCCTGCAGGCTGGCACCGACCTGAGCCAGCCTTGGATGTGGCTGTGCAGCTCCTCCTGCTCTGTGCAGGCAGGTGGAGGTAGAAACCTCCAGCACAGCAGGAGGTGGAGGTGGCAGGGCCGAGAAGTGCCTCAACACAGACGTCTGTGTGAGTGTGGGTGACACAATCTCCTACCAAACTGGCCTGCAAAGGCACAGAAAACAGGAATAGAAACCCATCCCGTGACTCAGGATGCGTCTGTGGGCTAAAGCTGCCGAGCTGCAGTGCCTGGGCTCGGTCTCTGAGTCTGTGTTGCTGCATTTAGAGGAGAAAAAGCCTTTGACAGCAGCAGGTGGGAGATGTTTCTCCATTCACCACCGTTTGTTTTGATGCTCCTGTACGGTCTCCCTGTGGGAGCTCTGTCTTGGTATCACGGCCATAAACATAATGCAGAATAACACTAATGAGGGCTTCCACGGCGTATCCATGGCCGTCCAAAGCCGTGTGCCAGATCTCCTCATTTCCTCAAGGGTCCTGAGGCATTTTGTGCTCATCTTCAGCCTCTGCTCCCTCTGGAGTCTCTGGACATTTCAGTTATAATTACAATAGTGCCTAAAAGGCCTTCTGGCCTCCTCAGTTATGAATAAACCTGACCCCTCTGGGAAGACTAAGTCCCGAATTTCAGAAGAAGGTCTTGAGGACAAGAGCTTGGGAAAAAGAATAAAACCTCCCTGTCCCATGGGAAATGCTGAGGCAGGGCAATCTCAAGCCAGGATGAAATTCACAGTCCTGGGAATTCTTTTCCTGAGGGGAAAATTCAACATTTCCTTTGCTTCAGTCTGATCAAAACGTCTTGTTTTGACACGGCACGACAGCCTGGGACCACGAGAGTCAGATCAATATGCTTCCAAGCCATCGAAGGGAGTGTGATCTTTTCCAGCTCCAAATTAAGCAGGCGTTAGTCCTTCCCCACATCTTGTTTCCATCGGGAGCTGCCTGGCCGTGCAGGACTTTTGATCAGCAGCTCCCAGGAGCCCTCCCTGAATGGTTCTCACCCCGTTACCTGTGTCCTCACGGGTCAGCCACATCCAAATTACAGGGATCAGAGGCAGCTGGGGATTTTCTTACCCTCCCTGAATGGTTCTCACCCCGTTACCTGTGTCCTCACGGGTCAGCCACATCCAAATTACAGGGATCAGAGGCAGCTGGGGATTTTCTTACCCTCCCTGAATGGTTCTCACCCCGTTACCTGTGTCCTCACGGGTCAGCCACATCCAAATTACAGGGATCAGAGGCAGCTGGGGATTTTCTTACCCTCAGATCCCCTGGTAATTGCTCCTGGGAGGATTTTGGTCTTTGTGAAGCAAACCCGTTCTGCTTCCCCAGCCTTCCCCAGCCCCGTTACAAAGAGCCATTGTGGGCGCTGCCCGTTCCATGCCTCGCGCTCCCGGCTCTCGTCAGTGTCGGAAGAGGCACCTCTTGCCCACTTAGCCGGGAGATAAAGGCTGATCTGTGTGGAGTGGGAGGGAAGCATCGGCTGTGCCCTTGCCAGGTTTCATGGTACTGCTCCTGGCTGGGCAGGGAAGTTTCCAGAGCTCCCGGGATGGAGGAGGCCGCAGAGCGGGGAACCCCTGCTCTCCTCTCCCCGAAGCTGTTGTGTTCTGAGGGGGATCACTGTGAGATGCCACAGCAGGGACTGTGCTCTCAGGGGTGAGGGCAGCCCTCCCCAGGGGCTCAGGGCCTGGTGGAGCCAGAGGAAAACATTCCTCCTCCCTGCCTTGCCTCACCCAGGCATGAAAAGCAAGGACCACCCCCACCCCTCCCTCCCAGCTCTGTTTGTGTTTTGGATTTTTTGTCTCCCCCAGCCCCCTTTGGCTGTTTTCCCCGCACTGTGATGTTGTGAGTGGGTTCACAAACATCCCTTCCAGCTGGGCAAGCCCCAGCAGCTCCAAAATCCTGGCTTGTCTGGGAGCTTTGGCTGTGGGGTGGGTATGGGCATCACAGAGCCAAAACATGCAGTGGGGGCCGCTCCAGGTGGGTCCTTTTTTGTCAGTCCTGGGTTCAACAGGGAGCAACACCTCAGTGTGAATCCAGCAGGGAAACCCAAGCTGGTGTATGGCTGCAAAGAGCCTTTCTGCATCCTCCCCAGAGTGGCTTTTGGTGCCTGTACCTGCCCAGTGTGAGCCTCCCACTTCTTAAATCGACCAGTTACACCGGTTCCTCTGCCCCTTTGGGACTGGGGGGAACCAGATGTTGGATCCAGGTTCATTTTCTGTCTTCTGTGCCCTTCTCCTTCCACCAGAGGAGAATGTTTGTGCATGGCTGGGTACCAAAACTCACCAAGGAGTCCAGCAACCTGGCAGCTCCCAGTGTCACAGGGGAGAGGTGGGTCGGGGTGAATCTGTCTCTGGGGACACAGGACTCGCGTGCCAGGGCACAGCAGATTTCATCCCCGGCATCTCAGCTGCCTCCTCCAGTCCCTGCCATCAGCTGGGGGCACTGGGAAGGAAGGGAAACAAGAAAGCTCAAGTCCAGGCGCTCACGCATCGCTGGACAAGTCACATCTGGCTGTCGGGGACAGCGGGGGCCCAGCCTCTCCTGGGTGACACAAGGCCACGTCCACGCGGAGCTGGGCCAGCCCTCGCTCTCTGCTCCAGTCATATGGTAGCTGCTAGACAGAAATACGCCCTTCCAGGGGGGATCCAGCAGATGCTGCACTCCTCAGGGATCACTGCACGCCTGGAGTGCTGCCGTGGCGCTGCGGGTTCCGAGGGTAAGCGACTCCAACCAGCCGAGCAGAGCAACAACCCTGCAGAAAGGCAGCCCCTGCAGGGCTGCGCTGCTGCCGCACCAATGCAGAGCTCAGACTGAAGAGGCAAGGAGGGATGGCAGGGAGGACCTTTCCCAGGACCCCAAATCCCGTTTGCAGATCGCTGTAATCCGTGTCGTGATCCCTGCGGGGAGCCTGGCCAGGCCTGGGCTGGGCGCTGAGCAAAGGGGCACATTCGAGCAATAAATAAATGGAAATTGGGCACAAAAGGAGCCAGGGTGACATGGAGGAGGAGATGAAGCCTCGAAAGTCACACTGAGCAGTCAGGGCTATGTGGGGGCTGATGCACAGCGAGCTGGGCTTATTAGTGGTGCCTCAGCCCTGCCTTGACCACAGCCACAGGTCCTGGCTTGAAGCCAGGGCTGGTTTGAGCCAGAAAAGAGTTTCTGCTTGCAAAATACCCAGCAGAGACACCCAAGAGGGAAGTTGGAGCAGCCTTGCAGCCAGCCCTGAGCACTGCTGCACTGGGGAGTTTCTCAAGGCACTGCCTGTGCCCAGGACATGAAACCCTTTCTCACCCTGGCTCTGTAAGTCTGTCCTCCAGGAACATTTGTCGCCTTTGATCCTCTGGCTGCTTAAAGTGCCTGCGTCCTTTGCCCACTGACAGCGTAGCACTGGACTTCACCCCCAGGATGCTGCTGCCAGCACTGGGGCAAACCTGGGCTTGTGCAAACAGTCAGACTTTGCCATGTCCCTTCCCGTGCTGCCACCGTCCAGGCTGTCCCTGGGCCGGTCACCCCCAACCTGCCCAACATCACCAACGGCATCGCCCTGGCCAGCGAACGGGTGTGGGAAGACATCACCAGGCTGTGCATAATAATTGGATTGTGGCTGATGTGGAACAGTCCCTGGAATGGTTTCCTGATGTTGAGTTGCTCCTGGCTGGGTTCAGAGGGAGAGAAATCTCCAGGGCTAGTGGGGGATCTGGAACTCATCTCAAAAGGGCAAGGCTGAGTTCTTTTGGTCAAAAAATTGAAGGTAGCTCTCATGCCCTCAGTCCTGGGGGAGGAGAGACCCGGTGTCATTTTGCCATGGAGGGCTGGAGCAAACTCCTTCCAGTCCTGACTGGGTGGAAACAAAAATAAGTGGCAATGTGGGTCCTCCAAATAAACAGCGCACATGTGCTGCCATAGCGGAGAGAGCATGTGTCTCTGATTTACATGCAGTCTGGGAAGTGCCACATCCGCCTTATGTTTGGAATATTTCAGCTCTCCAAGGCCTGAATTTAACCCCTGCCCTCTCCTTTCCCAGCAGAGCCGGCAGCATCTCTGCTGCTCTTTCTCTTGGAGGAAGGTCGCAAGAAGAGCTCGATGCTGGAGGGAGCACAGTGAGGCTGGCAGAATTTGTGCAGGTGTTGTCACTTTGTCTGGGCATGTCACGACAAAGATCCAAGAGAAGGGAAACCACAGCAGCCAGGAAAGACTTTCAAACCATCCCTGCTCTGCTCTGAGCTCTCCAGGTCGCTGAATTTAAGGGCTGCTCCCACACACCAGGAGACCTCGCTGTTTGTTAGGTAAACCAGGAGAGCAGCCATGTGTAGACATGATTTGAGAGCCATTCCTTCTTCCTGCACAGAGCAGAACCCCTGGATAGTGGATCACTGAAGGATATAGCCCAGGAGGGGGAAGTAAAGGCAGATATTGTTCTGTGCTTTTCCTCTGTGTGCTTCCAGAAAGGGCTTCGGCCTGGAAAAGGATGTCAGGACAGGAAGGATATTGAGTTGGCCTCAGCTCTCACACAAACAGCTGAAGTGACCTTTCTCTAGCAAAACACCGACTCTCATAGGATGGATTTGTTCTGAAGGGTGTCAGCTCTGGAAGAGCGGGGCCATTCCACATGCAGGGGGTGGATAGATAGAGAAATAGAGTCGACAGATAAACAGACAGGTTACTTGGTTATTCAGTTAGTTGGTTTGTCAGTGTGGAGGGTAGACACAGAAACAGAGACAGACCAACGCAGCCTTCCCAGGACCTTTAGCTGCCCTGTTTACAGCATGGGTTTTGTAGGTTTGGGTGCCTCTGGGAGGGGACTCCGTGTATCTTCACCCCGCTCCTGAGTGTGGCAGTGTTTGCACAGTGTTATTGGCTCTCAACTGCTCCTGGCCTCCTTCCCTTCATGCACAGCTCCCACACGGATGGGGAAACTGAGGCACGCCAGCAGCAAAGCATCTCCTAAAGGTGGCAGGACACGTGGGAAGCAAACCCAGGCCTGGCAGAGCCAAGGCCCAGTCCTCCATCCTCTCCCCTGACTGCTGCCGCTCGCTGTCTTGCCGGTTACAGCCTCTGTCACACTTCTAGGAAGATGCCACCGCCTCTGGAGGGTGTCAAACGCCCACCTCCGGGAGCCTGCATGGCGTGAGTCACGCAGGAAGAGCCGAGAGCTGCGGGGTGGGAGCTGGGCACTTTCCAGGAAAAGCTGGGCTGCCACCGCAGAAGCCATTTCCTTGCAGGCTCGGGCCATTATTCCCCCGCCAGAAACAGCTGCTTTGCACATGCCGAGCCCTCCTGAGGGGCAGAGCTGCTCCCACAGGTCGCCACAGCAGAGCCGCCCCTTGCCCACCCTCCGGGCTGCCCCCAAAAGGGGCTCCTGGCTCGAGGACAGCCATGGGACCAGCTCTGCCTCATGGTTCCTGCAGCTTCCCTGGATTAACAGCCCCTCTCTGCACCCCTGACCCAATCTTTTTGGTTGGTTTTAACCCAAACCAGGCACCCATCCACTAGGAAAAAATCTCTAGGCCCCATTTGGTTTCCTGCAGGCCACAACCTCTCTGAGGCAAAAAAAATCCACGGCGCCGGGCTCTTCCCACCAAAGAACTCTTTATTTTTCCAGGCTCTTCCTACCCTTTGCTCTAAGTGCAACTTTTAGGGTGTTATTCCCACTTCTGGACTGAATTTATCCCCAGAGCACCACAAGATTTGTAGAAAAATGGTGTTGGAAGAGGACGGTTTGAGGCCGCTCCTGAGGGAGGCTGTTGTATTTCCTTGTAGCTGAGATCTGTGGGGGTACAAATGTTAATTTGGGTAATTCACCCATCCCTCATGTCCAGGGGAGATGAAACAAAGGGAAAAAACCCAGCCCAGTTCTTGGAACACCATTAGATTGCATTGTTTTTCCTAGGTGGGCCTGTATCTGTAGGCCTAACCCAAGGAACACTTGTGTTGCTCTGAGCTTGGCTGCTGAGATGCAGCCAAAATTCTCAGAAACACTCTGAAAATGCCAAAATCCAAGGAATATTCCCCAGCTGCATCTCCCCGGCCCAGCCCAGCTTTCTGTGAGAGATCCCCTTTGTTCCCAGGCCTCCTGACAGCCGTTGTGTGCGCTCCATAAACATCAAATGGAAGAGACGCTTTTAATGTAATTATAATTTAAGCATAAAATATGTCACTTCTGTAGGATTTTGTTGTCTGGTGCGTAATTACTTTATGGCACTATAAAAATATATTGCATTATGATGCCTTGCTGTGCTTTGCTCGAATAATTTATAGCACAGTAATAGTGTGGAACAATATTCCAGACCATTGTATCCAATCTTGCATATAAATAAAACTGTGGAAAATAATGATCTTGGTTAAATGCTCATTTAATTATTCTGCAGGCTTGGCTAAGGGTTTTTATCCCAGTTTCATTCCCACATCCTCACCAGATTATATTCAAACTATCTAGAGGGAGAGCTTTTAAAGCTCAGGGAAAATAGAGCTATATATGGAATTTTTTATGTACACTGCCATTTCCAAACAACTGGGGGAAAAGAAGCGTTTGCTGCAGGGTGACTGGAACTGCAAAAAAAATTTCCAAAATTTCTTCCCAAGCAATATGTTGGAAACTTTTTCAGTCCAAGCCCACTGAAACATTTTGGTGGCCTAAAAAACCAACCCCCTTCCTTCTGCTTTTGAGGTTCTCAATATTTTTATGCCCTTGAGACAGAACTTTAGTGACTTTTTGAAGCAAGATGTTGATTCAGAAAACCCAACCCCCTTCTTGCCTTAAAAACAAGGAAGTGAAACTTCACTCTCTCTTCTCAGCATCCCTTCCTGGGCATCTGCTTTGACCACAAGTGGCAAAATATTTCTCACCTGCCCATCCTCATCCCTTCCCTGAGCTCCTGGCCAGATTATCCTCCCAGAAATCCCATCCCATCCTGGGATCATTGCCTGTTTGGGGGCCTTCATTCAGATTTGCTCAGTGGAGGATGCTGAGCACGCCCAGAGGGTTGAGCCCCTCCACAGGAAAGGGTCACCTCCACTAAAACCATTTTATTTACATTTTAATGTTATATTTAGCAAGAAAACTGTGGGTGGAGTGGGGAGAAGTGTCAGGCAGGAGAACTCCAGGCAAAGCCAGACTAACTGGCGGGGGGTAAAGCTGAGTTTAAGGCTCATGAAGGACTGGGAGGACTCACTGGTACGGCAGGGACTCGCTGGAAGAAAACACTGATGATTTTCCTTTTAATCTCCATGTTTTCCACCATGTGTGCATGTGAAGCCATATGGAGATGCCCTCCCTCACCCATCAGGTCTCTCCCTTGCCTTCTCCATCCTCTTCCTCCCGGATCTTCAGCGGGAGCTGGGGCAAGGATCTAAAAATAGTGGTGGGCCCTGTATATGCATCTTCAGCAAAGAGACTCATAAATGCAGCCAGGACTGAAAATCAATTCTTTAAAGCTGAAATCAATAACAATAACTAATATTAATAGTGATTATCCTTTCTTTATTGCACTTTGCAGTTGGAAATGAATTGTTTTTAAGGATTAGCAGCAGCTGAACTCTGTAATGCAATGTAAGACTGAAGATTTACTAGGAAAACAGAGCTTATGAGGAAAGACCCATTACTGCTGATGGAATACACTTTGGAAAGAGCCCCGGCTGCTGCTGAGCATACGGAGCCTCACAACCTGCAGTCAGCAGTGGGTTGAGATTCCTGGCAGGAGACAGGGATTTTTGGGCTCTTAACCCTGTCTGGTTTCCTCGCAGTCTGACTTTGTCGGTTCCCAGACATCCCGAATGCATTTTCATTTTTGGGTATCTTTTATCTGAAACAGCTTCAGACATGCAAAACTTGGGGGGAGAGAGGAGGAAGAAAGGGAAGTGTGTTAAGCCACTCACACATGCATTTATATATTTATCTGAGTCAGCCATACCTATATGAGACAGCAGTGTCTAGAGCTATCTGCTCTGTGTGTCAGACTTTCCAAAAAGCACAGCAGATCAGGTGAGCACTTCAGGAAAGTCTGGTCTCGAGCATCCCCATGGGAGTCCCCCCACGCTGAAGCGCTTCTGCAAACTCCCTGCTCTGACAATCCGGTTTCAGCTCCGTGTGAAACTCCTCTCTCAGAGGAAAGGCTCCGTTCTCACGTCTCTGTTCCTCTGCTGTGGGCCAGCCCTAACCCTGCTCCTTCCCTCCGTCTCCTGTCTCCACAACTGATGGATATTTCAGACGCTGATTTTGATTTATTTGAATTTCGGTGCCTGAAGAGCAGGAGCCCTTTTCATATATAAAGACCATGGGGCTGGTCATGGTCTTCAAACTATTCTCAACCTAATTTTTCCTTGGAGAAGGCAATGTCTGCTGTGGGACCATGGAACTACTGGGGCTGGGAGGGGAGATGGAGCTTCCCCCAGTTTGTGAGCACTGGGGATGGGGTGTTGCACCTGTTTTTGTGGGAATTCCCGGCAAGGTAACCCATCCACAGCATTCCTGTCATCCCAGCCTGGAGAAGGCGGCAGAGTCCATCCCAGACTTGAAGGTGGAGGAATCCACCCATCGCACTGACATGTGTCAGTATTTTCACAAGGGGATATTTGTGCTTACTAAATGTGGACCTAAACTTTTCCTACAACTGCCTTGCTCCAGGCCTGGCGTTTCCTCAACCACAAAGTGCAGTGGGATGGAGTTGAGGATGACACAGAAGTTCAGAAAAACACAGTGAATAATTCCTGCCTCTGTTGGAGTTGATGGCAAAGCTCCCGTGCTGCTGAGGTCCGGTGGGATTTTCCCACTTGGGTTGGCACCTCCTCCTGCACCGTGCATGATCTTGAGGCCGTTTGGATGAGAAGCTTCTGGACCTTTGATTTTGGGTTGTTTACTCACTTTTCTTTGAATACTGTCAAGTTTTTTACTCTGAGCTCCACGGGCAGAGTGAAAGCCTTTTGCAAACAGCCACAGATCAGCTGGCCTGAGCGACTGATCCTGTGGAGTTATTGATCTCTGGTACAGGGGATGGACATTTTTCACCTGGCAAGGTTCTTTTATTTCTGTTTTAAATCCAGCCCCTTCTCCAGCAATAAAATTGGACTCTCGCCTCCATTTTTCTCCGCCATTTTAATTCATGGTTGCCTTCCAGTTTTAGAAAGGTTTTCATTAGATTTGGCCTAATGATTTTGGGTTTCAATCAGACTTCAGTGCTCACCACATTCTGGAAACTGGAGCAATAACCACGTCCAGAGTGAAGATAACTGTGCTGAGTCCCTGGCACAGGGTGCCCAGAGATGCTGTGGCTGCCCCTGGATCCCTGGAAGTATCCAGGGCCAGGTTGGACGGGGCTTGGAGCAACCTGGGACAGTGGAAGGTGTCCCTGTCCATGGCAGGGGGCTGGAATGAGATCTTTCAGGTCCCTTCCCACCCAAACCATTGTGGGATTTTATGAACTTGGGTAGCTCAACATTTTCCCCAAATACTGTTACTTTTCACTCACTTGCCTCAACTCTCTCTCCTTTCCGCTGAGTCCCTTCAGGCAACTCAGAACAGAAGCACTGGGAGCTTCCCCAGTTGGGTTGAGCAGTGCTCGAGCTTCCTTCCCTCGGTGCCATCCTGCAAGGATTTATGGGTGTTCCACTGCTCCTGGCATGTGGTGTGCACATGTCTCCAGACTGGCTCAGCTTTGAACTCACTCGAACAATTTGATTTTTTCAGTTGTGCATCATTGCTAATTTCCTCCGACTCATCCTCTGAGGGCGGGAGTCTGGAGAACAGCTTCTTTTTCCCAGCTCAGAGTAAAAAAATCCCTCCTGGGATTTTGGCAAAGCAGGCTGGCGGCAGTACTGACCACCTCGAAAAAGACCTAAAAAACTGTGGCCTGTGCAGATGGCAGCAAGGCATCATTCTTGAGGGAACAGTGAGTCCAGCTGGGAGGAAAGACTTATTCCTACTAGGATGGGTAATAAAGCAGGAGGATGTGCTGAGCAGTGCAGCTGGGACTGTCCCCTTCCAGCGTGGCATCTGCTGGGTACCAGCATCATACTTTCCCCATGAGTGTGTCGCAGCAGCACGTGAGTCATGGTGAGGGGCAGGAAGACATGGTAAATTCCCTTCCAGCACATGCTGGACCAGGGATTTTACAGATCCCAAATCCATGGCCCATCTTACTCCCAGCTGGCAGAGTGGGAATTACAAGCAGGAGCCACGGGCAGAGTTTTTAACCCAGGATTTTTAAACTCCTGCACCCCGAGGGTGTCAGTGCTCCTGGAGATGGGACCTCCTGAGATCTGGGATGCAGAGCAGGAAGTGCCAGCCCCAGGTTTCAGAAAGGAAGTGGCTGGTGATTTATTTTTTTCACGGATCTGGGCTTCCTCCTCTGCTTCCAGCTACCTGCTCACCCGTCTGCTGTGCCCTGCTGTCCCTGGAGACAACAGGGAGGGAGAGGCAGGGAACAAAACATGGGGGATGGAGGGAAACAAGAGAAAAATGAAATAACGCGGGGATTGATCCGTGCAAAGGTTAAGAAGTTGAACTTATTTAACTCCTGTTAGTTTATTTATTGTCCCCGAGTTATATTTGGGACTGCGACTGAGCAGATTAGCGCGGGATTGCTGGGCAGATTTAGAGAGCTCCAGCGTTTTTCTGGCTCAGTATGCACGGGGCCATGTGTCCCTGTGCGTGCACATGTGTGCCCTGTTCCCACTTCTCACCCAGCCATCCCTTCCCACTCCTGTGCTGGATAAATGTGAGCACTCATCTGCACAGTCCAGGGCAGAGAAGGGGAAAAATCTCCTCGCTCATCAGCTCAGAAGCTAAATTTATGCAGTGTACAACACATGCACTTTATTATACCATGAAAGCAGCGGGTGATAATTCCTCTGTCCTCAGGAACAGGGCCACTGGCTGCAGTAAAAATACATATATATATAAAATGTCCCCTCCCACATGTGCGTCACGGGGATGGATGGGAGCTGGAGCTGGGGAGTGCTGGGTGGGGATGACTCAGGAGCTGTGGCCTTGCTGGCTACCGGGCACTCTCGGTAGCACAGGGAAGGACAGGCTGGTGGCGAAGGGCCCAGCAGAGAGCCAAGGTCCCTTCCAAGCTTGACTGCAGGCTGGTGGCGCTCCCCAGCTTCCTCTGGTTCCCCTGTGGGGTGGGTTCGGAGGCTGATTTTGGGGTGTCTCTTGCAGACCCCCTCATGCTGGGGTCCAGCTCCATCTGTGCTCCCTCAGGAGCAGAGCCCAGGCTGGGGCTGGCAGCAGAAGTTCCCAGCGGGCTGGATGTTGTGGATGGGGAGTGAGGTGCCTTAGTCAGATGTCTTGGCTAATATCTCCTATTACATCAGTTTCTTTTCTTTCTCTGTCTCTGTAAAAGAGCCACAAAAAACAATGAGTAATTTCTCTGCGGAATATTCATCTTTAAAAAGCCAGGCCCAGGGCTCCAGCGCTTCCAGCATGTTATTTTTCTCCCCTTGACTTTGAGAGTGTGTCTGGCCTGCAAACCCAGCCAGGAAAAGCTTTAACCTGGGAAGGGAAGAGTGCAGGAGAAGTGGGATGAGAGTTTTCCCTGCGGATGCCAGGTCTGGAGTGGGTGGAAGAAGGAGAAGAGAATTTTAAAAAGGCCACACTGAGGAGAGCACTCGTCCTGTTCATCTGACAACCACAATGGGGTCTCACCATTGTCCAGGGCAGCAGACAGAAAATCCCACAATGGTTTGGGTTGGAAGAGACCTTAAAGCTCATCCCATTCCACCCCCTGCCATGGGCAGGGACACCTTCTGCTATCCCAGGTTGCTCCAAGCCCTGTCCAACCTGGCCTTGGACACTCCCAGGGATGGGGCAGCCACATCTCCTCTGGGCAATAACTCGTCCAAGAGCAGCCCCAAAACTGTGAGTGTTCACAAGAATGGAAACACACCTCAGAGCAGCATAAAGGCAGCAGTGTGAAGGGCTCTGGTTGAATTTCAGCTTGAAAGAAAGTCCAAACCACAGTGCTGGAGCCAGGTATTAAACTCCCTGGAAAAATCTGTTTGCCTTCTCCTAGCACGGTGCCACCAGCTTCAGTGCAAACACAGAGGGAGAACGACTTTTTATGGGTACAACAAAAGCCACCAGCCGTTTATTTTATTTATGGAGGGGACGGATAATTGACAGGTGGCTGTCTGAAGGAGATTAAGCCCTCCAGCTAAACGCTGAGGCTCCAGCAAGGCTACAAACAGCAGAGAAATGGCTCCAGAGGTGACAGAATTGTTACTTTTAAGACTGCAAGATATATAAGAGAACAGGGCTGAACTGCACTTAGAACAATCCTACCTAAGCAGCAGGCTAAATAAAACTGGTGATTTCACACCGGTGTCTACGGCAGCCTTCGACTGAGCTTAAATTAATGAGTGCCTTCTAAAGGGTCTTGCAATTCCAGAGGATCCAGGTCCCCTTTTTAGGGCTGGAAGGCACCACATGCTGGGACAGGAGTGGGGCAGAGGGGCAGTGGTCCTGTCAGTGGCGGTGTTTGTCCTTCGGCAAAGCAAACTTTCCCCAAATCACAGAATAGCCTGAGTTGGAAGGGACCCACAAGGAGCATCAAAGTCCAGTTTTGTGGGTGCTGGGGAGGCAAGCAGACAGAGGGACGTCTGTTTTGGCACCTGTGTGCTGCTCTGGCTGCTTCTCTCATGTCCCACAAGTTGCAAATATCAACCTTTGCTTATTTAAGTGGTTTTTTTCCTTCTTTTTAAATTTTTTTCCTCTTTTGGAACCAGCCTGCCTAGGACTTTGAAGCCGGCAAATCTCTTCCATGCCCCTGGATGGACCTGTGCCTATTTCTAAGATATTCAGCACTATCTGCTCCCGACTTTTATAAACAAAAACAGAAGATTAAACATTAACCCCTGCCCATGACACCACCACAACCGTTTGCTACTCCTTTCTCACACGAGAGATTTCCTTGTGTTTCTTAATTTACCTCCAACTCTTTTTAAAAATATTTTCCTCTATTTTTTTCCCCTGTTTCCTCGAGTTTTCCCCCCGCAGGGCAGGGGGAACATTTACGATGTCGAATTACCCAGGCTGTTCCCGCTCGGTGATTCAGTGTCGGGCTGGGAGCGAGGGAACCGGAGCCTGTTACCCGGATCCCTCGGCTTTTCCCACCTCCACACAGCTCTGCAGCAAATCAAAGTGCAACAAAACAGCTTTGCATCATTTCTTCGAGGAGTCCTGGGCCCTGTACGTTATCTCCAGGGCAGGGTATGTGCTCTAATAAAAGACGGCTTTATTGCCAGCTGCAACAAAGCCAAGGATTCAGGCACATATTGCCTGGTGGGTTCATTGTAAACTCCCTTTTATGACCCTTCCAGTTTATTGCTAATAGAGATTTACAGTGGGAAGAAGGGGCCGTGTGCTGTAATTAATACTGTTATTAGCCTGGGTGGGTTCCGTGCAAGGAGTGTTTGGTGTTCGCCCTTCATTACCAGCCCTGGAAATGGCACGGGGACAGGCTGCAGGGCTGGTGTTACTGGTGTTACTGGGGCCTTGCTGGGAGGCAGCTGGACCAAAGTCCTTCTCCATTCAGAGGGAATGTCCACGGGCTCGGCCACCTCGGCCATCACGAGACACCACCTCAACTTTCCTCACTGATGGAAAACCGTTCCTGTTCCAGCTGATTTTCCCCCCAAAAAACAAATGATATTTTTTTCACGTGGAGGGGAAAGGGAAGGAGAAGGATTCTTCCCAATAGTTTCAGGTATTCCTGGACATGGGAATAATTTACAAGCCACAACCCTGCCCTGGGTCCCCTTTTTGATGGGGCCTGTTTTAATCACTCAAGGGGCAGGACCCAAACCTGGCAGAAACACCAGAGCATCAGACACAGTGGTGGGACTGTGCCAAAAACATCCCACACCTGCTTTGTGCTGAGCTGAGGCCATTCACTACATGCTGTTGTTGCTCCTTGCCCATCTCCAGCCTCTGGAAAGCTTCTGAGCCAAACTCCAGTGCTGTCACCACTGGAGACACTGGAAGTGACTCTGTTGATATCAACCTGGCCTCTATCACTTGCTGCTCTGCTGGAACCAAACGTCAAACGAGGCGAATTTCACGTGGTTGCAGCTTTTTGCAGTGAATGTCTCCTGTCGCTCTGCCTGGCAATTAAAAAGCCAAGAACCAGGGTGAGAACAGCCCTGCTAATGATTTGCAGTCGGCTCCTTCGAGCCCCAGTTGCCTTTGCAAAGCCAAAATTGTATCAGTCTCCAGAAGCTACTGCAGAAGTTAAACATTAAGTGGTTGGAGGTGCTGGAAACTTCCGTGGTTTCTGACTGATCAGAGGTCAAGGATAAAGTCATTGAGAGCGTCCTTCATCTCAAGCAACTGCCATGAACGTGGCCAAGCCCAGAGAGAGACCAGCAACAACCCGCACCATAAACCCCACCCCACGTGACTGCTCCTCTGGGCAGGCCCCTCTCATCCTCACAGAAACAGGGAAAATGTTGTTGTTGATGTTCCCAAACACAGGAGGGATTCAGGGCATTGACTGCCAGGCCAGGTGGGAGGGAACATCCAGCTCGTGATGTTGAAGAGCCACCCTTGGGTGTAAAAACTTCCTCCAGCCACCCAGGCAGCATCAGGGATTTCAGTCCCCAGCACAAGTCCAGTATTTGTGATGACCTGCCCAAAATTCTTCCTGCAAAAGAAAAAAAGAAAATAAACATTGAGGGGTACAAAAATTTGGGGGGAATTCACAGGGAATTGGGTACCAAGCTGCCTTTGGGGGTGTCTGAGCGAGGACAGGGAGCTGCTGGGGGGCTGTTGGTCCCAGAGAGGTTCGTGGTGGAGCTCACTGTGTTTTTAGAGAAGGAGCTAAAAGATACCAGGCTCCTTCTCACCACTTCTATTAATATTCAAGCTAATTAACTTCCCTCAGAGCTGGAGGAAATTGAATCTCAAGAAGAACCTAAGCTCTGCTTTAGATTTTAAGCCCTTTGGATCTTTTGATTCGAAGCTTGTGCTTTTATTATTATTGTTTTTAAATCTCCTCTTATTTTATTATTTTTCCCTCCAAACACCTGGCTCATTTTAGGGGTGATAGAACAGTAATAAATGATTCTTATTAATTGGCCATCAGCAGCCAGAGAGCAGCAGGCTCCCAGCTGAACAGAGCACATTTACGGGGGAATTTGAGACAGGTTTGGGGGTCCCAGCAACGTGGGGGGCTCTTGGCTGGGCACTGAGAATGGGGTCAGCCCGAATGGCTGAGGTAAGGGAGCTTTTGGGAGGTTAAATAAAAAAAAAAACTGAAAAAAGAGGAAGCTTTTACAAGCCAGAGCTTAAAGACGTGCCCTCCCTCTCTGCCCGTTTATTAAGTAATAATGAAACACTTTTGTCAAAGCTTAGGCACGAAATTTCTGACACCAGATGAGCTCTAAAGCTAATCAGGGGCTGGAAAAATGGGAATATAATTAAGGCTGCTGACAGCCCTGTGTCATTAACCTCCCAGCTCTCAGGTGCCACGCTGAACCACAGCTGCAGCAGATTCTGTATTACGGGCAGTTGGTTTCAGCTGTGGAAATGAGTTTGGCTTTTAATGGGCCTGTGATGGCTCTGGAGCTGTGGCAGCGGGGAGGGGGTGATGTTCTGTGCTGGGTCCAGCTCGGCTCCGTTCCCTGTTCTTCTGTGGTAAACAACCGAGGCTCTTCTCAGCCAGGGAAAATGAGGCTTTTCTGGGTAAAGGTTCAGGCTGGGGCAGTTCTGTTCTGTCCTTGTAATTAGTTATTATCATTATTAGCAGCGTGGGTGTCTGCTTTGCCCTGGCAAAGGGATTCCTGCCTGTGTCCTGCTGTGGATCTGATCCTCTGCAGTAGCCCTGGAGGGCTGATACCCAAACCACCTCCCTGCTCTGTGACTCAGTTCCCCACCGTACAGAGGAGTTGATAATCTTGGGATCTTTGGGAGGAGGTTTGCAGTTTGTCAATGCAACCACGTCCATTCCTCTTATAATTATGTCCCTGAAGGAGGCTGTGACAGGGTCTTGAATCCCTCCCTTAAATCCATTTAGAGCACGGCTCTGCCGTGGGCAGCACTGGTGGTGGAGCAGGGCTTTGCTTAATTTTTTTTTTTGGGTTATGTAAGTTTTCCTTATTTATTTATTTTTTTTTTCCCCAGGATTTTACCGCTCTGAAGGTTAGCAAGAAGGAAGCAGCTGTCCCCACGCCTCAGCGGCACAAACACCTCGAGCATTAAAACGCTCCTGAGAGGGATCAGTGGGACAGCAGCGAGGGAGCGCTTCGGCTGCTGCCAAAATTACGCCAGCAGCAAGCCTCGAACGGAGCCTCTTATCTGGGGAATCTCGGAGCGCGCTGGAGCCGTTTCGCAAGGCATGTGTCACAGACAGGTACCCTGGGACACGGAAAGGGGAAAAGCATTTGCCTGGGCAGGAAGGCGGCTGCGTCACTGCCAGGAATAGCACCCCGGCGTCCCGTGACCCGGCTCTGCTGCTCAGAAATGAGATAACGCTTCCAGCGCCGGCTGAGCAGCCTGGGGACAGCGGGACAGCAGCGCACGGACCCCTGCGAGCGCTGCCTCTGCGGTGATCAATGTGCTCCAGCACGGGGCAAAGGCTCTCAGCTCTCCCTCGATGTGCAAAACACCTTTTAGGAGCTGCTGAGCAGGATAAGAGCGGAGCTGCTGGAGCTCGGGTGTGGTTTGCCGCTCGTTCGTTCTTTCGTGCATCCTCCGCCGTCCCTGCGGTGGCATCTGCCGCCCCAGACTCTCTGAGTGCGTCTCGCACTTTCCCCGCAGCGTTCTCGGTTTCTGGGGTGTAAGACTTCGAGCCTTGGACAACAGCAAAACCAGGCAATTATGTTTTCACCCTGTCTGCCTTGAAAGCCCCGGAGCGTGCCTGGTGCGACCACAGCCAGGGCAACGCAGGAGTTCATGATAAATTCCAAACAAAAGCACCATTATCCATATGGGACCTCGTGAGGGCTTCACATACTCCAGCAATTCTAAGCACTCCGTGTATGGTTCTTACTCGGTTTTAACTCGATTTCTTTGAGATGCAAATCAGAAGGATTATAGTCAGAGGCTGCATCAGAAAGTCTTTAATCCAAATGGGCTATAAGATTTATTTAGAAGAGCCAAATGTCTTGTCTGGGACAGAAGCAACTGAGCTGAACTGAAACAGATGGGCATAAAGGAAATTAGGCAACTCTAATGGTCTTATCCAGAGTTTCAAAGTATTTGGTCTTCCGAAAGCTCGAGCTCCTGGAAGCACGTGATGAGATGGGAAGCTCAGGTTTCACTTAAAAACAGGCTTTGCAGTTCACTGAGAAAAACAATAACCATGTTTTTATTCCTCCTGTGGACAGAACGAGGGCTGACTTCCAAATCCTGACTCCTTGGGTTTGTGTCGTCAGAGGGAAATATATTAAATGGGAGCTTTGGAGTCCTCATTTTTACAGCAGTGTCGTCATTTCAGCAGCCTGGATTCAGGATTTTGGGAAACCTGATGCTGGCAATAGGGATCCCAGATAGTTGGTTTACTAAAATAGGGAAAATCCATCCCTCGAGTCTGCTGAGGGTTTGTCCCTTGAAATGTTCTGCTGTTTCTGGTGGTGATTTTTAGGTCTCTCCTAAGGCTGGGGTTTAACCAGGACACCAGCCCTGCTGAGGTCACTTCCAGCAGTGCTGGATCCAGCAAACCCAGGGCGCACATCTTGGGATGCTGATAAACCACTGGGCTGGAAACCCGGACAGCTCGGGCTGTCCCCCAGGACCCCGTGTGTCTCCACCTCTGCTGAGGTCAGGAGATTTTCCGCTGGCAGAAAAGCCTTCCCTGGGATGTTTGGATATGTCTGGCCCTGGATAGACTGCACAGACAGCAGAACAGATATGAGGACACGCTCACTCAGGGCATTTCTGGTTGTAAAGATGGTTTGCCCCGGGGAGAAAAGTTGAGGTTTGAGTTGGTTCTACCACCTGCAGCTTTTAGGTGCTAAATAATGACAAGGCTGAATTCTTTATTCTTCCTGAGGCTCTCAACCAGTGCCCAGTGGTCAAGGAGACCCCGCAGACAGTCTCAACCTGGGAAATGCTTTTGCAGCAGAAACTCCTGATTAAAACTGGGAGAAGTCTTTCTACTCTCATCCCAAAGCCATCGCTGCTTGGCTCACCCAGGGAAGCATCCAAAGCAGGGACATCTCAGGTGTTTGTGCATTTGCCATCCTTCAACCTGGTGCATTTGCAAGTGGATTAAATAAAAGGTGAGAGAATCGGGGACAAGGGGAGGGAGGGGAGTGTGAGAAGGAGCTCATCCATTACTATGCCAAGCACAATGCAGGAGGTCTTGGCCTCCTGGTTTGAGTGCTTATTCCCCATAAAATACATCTGAGAGAAATCAATACAAGAAGCATGCCAGAACTTAAATCAAAGCGCAGGGAAGCAGCGCTGGGCGAATGGAACGACCTTGCAGAGAGCTGTGAAAACCACGGCCACGGCCCTGTTGAGCACAGAACCTGCCAGGAAAAAACCCTGGAGTGAGGACTTGAGGCTGGCATGTGCTGCCTTGGCATGGCTTTCACTCTGATCTCCGGAGTGGGAAGCACATGGATGAGAGAGGCTGGTTGTGAGCTGGGTAAGTGGCACAAGGGCAAAGCGCCAGGAGGCTCCTGGGGCAGCCAGGAGAGCTGATGTGCTCTGTGCTGCCCATTTGGGCTTCTCAAATACTCCAGAGATAACGAGGCAGGGGTGCCAGCCAGCCTGGAGATACAGAAAATGCTCCCTCCAGCCTTGGCCGTGCGTGACCTTGGTCCCTGGGCTCCTAGAGCGGGAGTCCAACTCCACCAGCTCCGTGTCCTGCCAAGCTCAGCAGAGGCTGGAGGGCTGTGTCCAGCATCCAGGTCCCCTCCTGCCCCACGGTTGCCTCCTGCTGGGATGGGCCGCCTCCCCAGGCAGGTGCCTGACCTTGGTGGCAGGTCACAGCGCCGTGCCACAGACACCATAAATCTGCAAAGGTTTGCTGAGGCCAGGCTCCACCTCTGCAGACCGCGGGGCACTTGTTCCCATGCTGGGAAATCTGACCCCTCGGTAGCCTGAGAGACAGGAGAAGCCTGGGTTTGGTGTTTTGAATAAGTGGCTTTTTATCTGAAATCCCTTTGGGAGCATGAGCTCAGTAACCAATGAAATTATATCTGTTGTTTCAAGCAGTGAAGAAAACTTGGCTTGATGTTTATTGAGATTTATGGCTTCCCTTGAGCTTAATTGTCTTTGGGAGCCCTGGATCTTTTTAACGGTTCAGCTAAGTGGTACTAAGAAGGATGGTAATGGTTTGAGCAGCCTGCCCCCTTAGCATATCTCTTTCTCTCACACAATTTGCTGATATTTGGGAAATATAGCTGATACCCTCCCCTCCTGAGGTCACAGCTCTTCACTGGTGTGAAACTTCAAAAGGCTAAACCAGGTGTGAAAAGCTCCCAGCGAGTGTTTCCTCGGCGAGGTGCTGACTTCCATCAGCAGGGCTGTGCTTCGGGGAACAGGGGAGGGGGACAGATCTGTGCCCCCACGGGGGAGGGTCACCTGGTCCCCCTGCTTTGTCACCCCCTCCTGAATACTGTGATTTGTCTTCCTGGTCTCCATCAACCTGGTGGTTTGATGTAGATGCTTCTCTGGTCCTGAGCCGTGGTGTCTTTTCCATTCCCTCTGCTGGGGGCTCTGGGCTGACTGCATTTCAAGCTGCTCCCACCTGAGCACGGCCCAGCATCGCTTCCTGAGCATCCCAGAGCTCATCCACGGGTGACCAGTGGGGTTGGGATCAACCTACGGAATGGCCATAAGGAGAACGCCCCTCCTTTCTGCTCCTTGCACTGGTTTGAACTGGGAAGGGACCATCTGGGCTGCGGGGAAGGATTCTCCTGCCCAGTTCTCACCCCACAGTGACACAGCTCAGTGCTGCCCAGCCGTGGTTGGTCCCCCAGTGCAGCATCCTTGGCTCTGATGAGGAGCTTGTCATTGGGAGGAAAACATCGCCCTTCACACGTAATTATTCCTCGCCTCTGGAGCTTTTTCATCCCTTATCGGGGGTGACCCCGATGGTTTGTTATCTCTCCTCAGCCATCCACCGGAGCCTGTCAGCGTGGAGAATGACCTTCACCTATTTCCTCACAGATGCTGTGGTCACTCGGCCGGGCACTTGTGGCGGTGCTGTCCTGCCGCGGGGATGCTGCGGCCGAGGTAATTACAACAGCTCGTTATGGTTCAGCAGGCACCTTCATTAATAGACCTCAGGTTTCAGAGGTGCCTAACTCGGCCATCGGAAACCACATCTGGCTGGAGCTCTGCAGCGTGTCTAAGCTTTCAGCTCATCTCCCCCTGCCTAAGCCGTTTAGGACGGGCAGTAAACAAAGTCTGTTTTGTTGGGTTTTGCGTGCTTTAAGGCAAAGAAAGCAAACACAGCCTCGCTGGGCTAATCTCCTCTGCTCAGAGCTGGGGGCTGACAGCTCCTTCCTGGGTCATGCCAGTGGGATTTTTATCTCTGCTGTGGCTCAAACAAGGAGCGTGGGGATGTTCGGATATTCTCCCTCCCGTGCGTGTGCGGTGCTGGCTCGCGGCACTCGTCAGGGCGTTGCTACTCTTTTGTGGCACCTCCGAATTAAATGGAGTTTAGATGATCATGCTGGATGTGTGGGTATCTTGGACTGTGTTCTCCCTGCTAATAACCTTTGGAGCCATGAGCCTCCTGTCTTTTTTAGGACAAAGCCCCTAAAGAAGCTGCACTCGCATTTTCCAGGGAGCAGAAGAGCCATGGTAAGAGTCTCACCCTGGTGACATTAACAACGTGGCCCTTGCAGAGATGCAGGATTTAGGCCATTACTGCTCTGTCCACATGTCTTTAAAATGTGGCTCAGCAGAGGAATCCACGTTGGGATGGGCTCTCCAGGGTGGCTGTGGGGTTGGAGCTCCTTCCTTGCACCTGGGTGACCAAACCAACCTCCAGCCCATGATTCCTCTCAGGGTTTGATCATTTTTCCATAGCCCGAGCCCGGTGTGTGGGAGGATGAAGTGCCACAGTGGGGGGGAAGGATGGGGCTGAACTCCACGGGGGTGTAAGGAGAGGAGATGGGGTAAGGAGATGACTTGGGGGATCAAAGGGAGTGGGGAGACAAATCTCCAACCAGCCACACCCATCAATAAAACATCCCCTCTGACAACCCACGTCCTGCCAGAGCTGAAGACAAGCAAACAGGGCATGAGTGAGCAGGGAACCACCTGTGCATTTCCCAGGTGCTGAGGGTGCTTTCCCACCCTGAGGATTTGAGGAGGAGGAGGCAGCTTTGGCTGGGGGTTGCTGCTGAACTCGCTGGTGGATTGCCCATGAAGTTTGTGAAAGCCCTGAACAAAGACCACACACGGGAGGCTCAGGAGAGCGAAGTGTCTTAGACCTTGAGGGTACGAGGCAAAAATGCCTCTGTGCCTGACTCACTCGCTGTGTGCTAACACTGACTCATAATTACTGATTTCGATTCAGACAAAAGATTTATCTGCATTGAAACATATGGAAAATGCTAATGTAACCTGGTGGTGGAAGGAGGAGGCTGGGCTGCTGCCTGGCCCTGTGTCAGGCTTGGGGAGTGCCCGATGGACTGGGAGCAGCTCCCCACCCCAATTTATGTGTGGCTGGGATGAGTCCCCAAAGCTGGAGAGAGTCTGATCACCCTCACCTCTGCATGCTCTGGAGGGAATTGTGCTTGCAAAAGGTGAGTTTTGCAGCAATGACCATTTTTCTGCAGGCCTGATGGGTCCCAGCTCAATTTCCCTCAATACTCCCTGGGGGTATCCGGCTGTCCCAGGAGCTGAGTGTGGCCCTTTTTCCTGCAGCCCCCTTGCAGGAAGGCAGCTGTGGGGATGAAGATGTCTCGCAGGCAGCAGCACATTAGCCCTGGCAGTGTGTTTGCACGGTACCTGCACCCCGGCACAATGAGTGCGGCGCAGCGGGCCCGTCACGGCCAGCTCGCTCCAAAAGCCTCTCACAGAAAGGCACGAGCAGCCACAACCCCCAGGAGAGGCGTGGATTAAACCCAGAGCAGAGCCAAGGCTTTGTCCCAGGGCTGGAAGCTCCCAGCGTGATGGCAGAGCCCACAAACCCCTCAGCTGCTGCCTGGTGCTGTCCCGGCAAGGCAAGGCTGGATCCCCAGGGCTGTGCCACCTCCTGCCCTGCCTGTGCCACCTTTCCCTCCCTGCTGCTCAGCGCTGCTGGATGCTAAGTGGAAATTTCCCCCTGTGCCAAGTGTTAAATACTTATCAAGCTAATGCAGCGTCTTTGGAGGTGTGTACAAGAGACAACATGTTACCCTAATTAACGAGCAGCTGGGCTTGGCACCAGGCTCCGCCGCAGCTGCTCCCGGCGCCTTTCCCAGGCTCTGCCTCCTCCACGCCATCGCAGGGCACAACCTGGAGCAGGGTCGATGCCTTGCAGGGTCCTTTGTCACTTTAGAGAGCGTGGCTGTGGTTCCCAGCCCGAGGTCTGGAAGTCTGGGGGCTGTTTCTGGGCTGGTTTAGGTGATTTGGATCAGTGAGTCCGTTCTCAGCAGCTTAGACAGGGGAATGAGAAGTTGTGGGGTGCAGTGATTTTGAGAACTTTAGGGAAACCCGCTGCTGGAGGAAGGTGAGCCATCAGAACTCAATGGTTTGAATGCTGGTTTGTCCCTCCCTGCTGGTGTGGCAGCAGCAGCTCCCTTGGTTGGCTTTGCTGTGGGAATTGTGCTGGGGCAGGGTCCCCTCTTCAGCCAAGTGTCACTGGGGTGGGTGTGACAGCTGCTGGGGACTGGGACACCTCTGGTGGTATCAGTTCTTGAAAGAGAGAGGGGCTGGGATGGGTTTGCAAAGCCAGCCTTGGGGACGAGGCTGCAGAGGGGGCCGTGGGTGGTGGGACCCATTTGCAGATCCCTCATCTGGTTGACTGCATCTTCCCAGGGCCCAGCCCCTTTTCTCCAGACCACTGTGGATTAGTTCACTCCTCTACCTACCCACTCAGCCCCAAGCAGAGCTGCTGCACAAACCCTCCCCATCCTTTTACTTTGCCTTGAGCTCCCTAGGTCTCCAACCCCAGAGAAGTCATCTCAGCAGTAGATGTTTGTATCGTGACCTACATCGCTATTGGGTTTTAAATATATTTTTTTTTTCCCTGTGCCATATACCAGCTTCCCACATGCAAATTGCTCTGAGTGAACCATTTATCTGGAAAATAAAGGTTATGTTCTCCAAAGGCATTTAGTTCCCTTTCTGAATGATTGAGCGAGTTTTCCGCTGAGAAAACAAAGGTCTTTAGCACAGTCCAAGCCAATGACAGGGAAAAAGGTTCAGGTAAAACCCCTCCATTTATTTAACAGCTCCCCCTTCCTCATTCATATTTACAAGATAAAAGGGGCTCCATCAACCCATTAAAGTTAAAATATGTGTCCTGTCTTCAAGGAAAGCAAATCCCATCTGGCATCCCTGGAGGAATATAACCTTAACTTCAGCTTAATGCCACATTAGGGTATCTTACAGATTCTGCCTGAGATTCACCTGCCTTAAAGGGAGATTTATTTCTGGAGTGAACAGACTCCTGTGACAAATCTCCTTCCACGAGCAACTTTGGAAAGAAGGTGAATTTTTGATTCTCTGGTTCCCTGGTCTCTGCCCAGTGGGGAAGGGGTCGGTGACACTGAGGGATCTCTGGTCCCTGCCGGGGGATCCATTGCAAGGCTCCATCCCCTGTCTTGGGAGCTGTGGGATAAATGCCTGGGGGGCTCCAGTGTCTGCTGACACCACTTGCCTGGGAAATCAGGGCATTTTCTGCAGCCCCATGCCAGTGCTGAACCTCATGTTGGATATACCCAGGTGTCTTCCTCACAGATATTAACCAAAAAGGGCTTGGGATGGAAATCACGGGCTCCTCTGGTCTTTTAAAGGGCTTTCAAGGCTGTGGGGTCATGGGGATCATAGAGCTGTACTGCTTATCCGAGTGGAAATTATTCAGAGTTACCTGGAGGCACACTTTGGTAGCCATCAGTTCATTATTATTGCTAGTCTTACTGATATCCATAAAAATTATGAAGGCTTTTCTAAATGCCAGATGGATCAGAAATCCTTTTAAGTGTATAATATTCTTTTTAAAAGTCATGGGTCTAAAATAAGAGGAGTCTGTGTGGGGTTTCCCCTTTACCTACGCCTTGGGTTGCAGCTGCAGCCCTTCCTCCAGACTTTGCTTCTCAACAGGAACAAAAATGTGAGGGGTGCCTTGATAAAAGGGTGGATTTCGAATTGATGCTGCTCCTGAGTGGGGGTTTGGGGCCCGGGGGTGTCCCCTGTCACCAGCCTCAGATCCTCGGGTGTTGATGTGCACACTGCTCAGCCTGAGAACCTGAGGACAAGTCAGCTGCAGGTGGGTGAAACCGATCTCCTCTCTACTCAACTGGCCTGCCTGACTGGTTTTTTTATGATTATTTTTTATTCTGTCTCCAGTTAGGCAATACAGTTGCCTGTTAGAAATATCGCCCTGGGCTGCCAGCTCAGCCAAGGAGAAAAGCGGGCGTGTGTTACCGAGGGAGGATGGGGATCACCCCCTCACCCCTCCCTGGGGTGGGCACCTCTCCCCTTCCCCTCTGCCAACCCTTCCCTCCCTCTGCCACTCAACCAGGAGCATCCTTTTGAGGGAATTTTCTCCTGACCCCTCCCTCCACATCTCTCCCACACCCTGAGGATCACTGGAGGTTGTTTGACCGGAGTGGGTGAATTTAAGCCCAGCCCGTAGTTTGGGGTCATTAACCATCAAGGTGCCCCTGGGAAGAGGCAAGAAGTATTTAGGAAAATTTGCTAACAGACTCTAATGACTTAATAATCCCTGCTGGAGAGAGCCTGGCAGGTTATGTGAATGTCAGGTTTCCTTGGCTCTGCCCAGAGCTGGCTGCTGGTTATGTAACAGGGGGGTGTGACCTCCAACACGGGGGAAAAAGGGAAGAAAAAGGAAAGCACGGACCCAGTTCCATGCTGGGATGAAGAGGGAGAATAAGGATTGGTGTTAGCCAGGAGCCTCATCAGCCTGTGCACAGCTGGGCTTGGAGGGGCCAGAGCAGCTCCCACACTCAGCTCCTGGGATGGATCAGGGATGGATCAGGGTCCACCCAGCACAGTGGGTACCAGGGCAGCATTCCTGGATGCGTCACTTCTGAGACCCCAGGTGATGTGAGGGGTGGTGTTGGTGCGTCCCTGCTGTGCTGGGCTGCGGAGGAAGAGGGGACACAGGGCAGGCACAGACCCCTGAGCAAGCTCTGACACAGCACAAGCCCCGACCCCTCTGTCAGATGAGGTCTCTGGTTGTTGCCCCAGCTCACCAGGCTGTCATTCCTGATGCAGTTCCTGATTTGGGGACACAGGACAGAGAGCTGGTCAGGAGTCTGCTTGGTGGCCATCAGAGGTGATGACCTGAGGTACCTCTGAGCATGCATCTCAGCTTGCAGCAAGAATTGGACAGGGGATGTGGGTCCTAAAAGCTTCAACCCCTCTCAGCCAAGGCTGGCAGGAGTGGGGAAGCTGCCCCATTTTGGGGAGGCTGTCGGGAATGCCTCCATTTGCCTGGCTAAGTGTGCCCAGGTCTGGGCAAGGCTCACGGTTTGCTGAACACTATGGGGTCTTTCCTTGAAGAAGAAGTAAATCCAGAGCTGGTGAGCTGTGCCATGGTTTAAAACATGCTTTGCACCGCCTGGCACACCCGTGGCACCGGGATGGCCTGTCCTGCAGGTGACATCCTACTCGGAAGCTGAAACAAACAGGAGGGTGCCGGACTCCGCATCCCGCAGCCGAGACGGGGCGCAGGGGCATCACCGCCTCCTTCCCCATGGAAGCGAACGCTCCCGGGGCTCCCGCTGCTCAAGCTGCGGCTTGCCTGCCATCAATACTGTTCAAACAAGCCCAATCGCAGACGTAGCTCGGGGCCAAGTCGCGGGGCAGGCGGGAAGGAGCAGCCCGGCCCGGCCCGGCTGCAGCCGCTGCTGCGGGAGGTCCGGGCGGGCGCGTGGGTGCCGCCGGCACCGTGTGCCAGCCGCGCTCTGCCAAAAGCCCGGGGCCAGCCCGGGGCCTCTCCTCCGCACCTGCGGCCACTTTGAACCCCGGCCTCAGCCCGGAGATGCCAGAGATGCGGGGGGAAACGTGGGAGAGCCGGCCAGGCGCGCAGCCGCTCCCCAGCCCGTGCTTTTTTTGGAGATGCACCTCCTTGCAATGGGGCATCCTGGGATCCTTAACACAGCTGCAATTCCAGGCTGGGCGTTCTACTCTCTTCCCCCCGCTCCTGTTTCTTGTGGAATTCCCCACAAGAAATTTGGGGAGGATGCAGAGGGGGTGGCCCTGGGTGCTCCCTGCAAGGCACCCATGCAGAGCACCCGGTTTTCCTGCTGGGAAGCCACTGTGATTGCGAGGGAGAATGCAGGCGGCTCCGGGAGAGCGTGAAACACGCTCCTCCGGGGAAAAAAAAAAAAAAAAAAAACTAAAAAAAAAAGGCAGACAGGGAAAAAAAAAAAGAAAAAAGGAAAAGGCTTCTGAAGCTTAGAGCTGGATATTTATACACTTGACATAAAGGATATTTCTGCATTGAAGTAATAAGCGTGACTCAGTAAACCAATGGGGAAAGGGTGTTCCCTTTGCAGCAAAACCTCAAAAGATCAAAGAACTTCTTGAACAGTTTAACATTTCGAATGTTAAAGGAATCGGGTTCCCCTCCCTCTCCCCTTCACCCCTCCTTCAAGAATTAAAAAATAAATGGTTTGATCTTAGCTGGGAAGGGAATGTTTCAGCAGCTCTGGGGATGCGTGGTGCTGGCTGGGCTGGAGCACCAAGGTCATGGCATGTGTGTCCAGGACCTGGCTCCCTGCTCGGGGATGTCCAGCCCCGCTTGGGACAGGGGCAGGCCTCGGGGCTTCCCATTCCCCAGCTGAGCTCATGCTGGTTTATGGAAACTGCCTTTTCCCAGATTTCACTGTGTTTTTCCCTTGGGGAGAGCAAATCCTGATATTTTTGTGGGTATGCCCAGCAGTGGGGAGATCTTAGGGGCTGGTTCCTGGCCTCTGCCAGCAGGCAGCAGCAGGAACGGGTGCTCCACGTGGGGATTCCACGGCGGATATTCGCCAGGGAGGGATCCAGCCTGGTCGGTGGCTCTCGGACACATGTGCTTCCCTGGGATCGATAGGCTGGAGTAATACATTGCGCCGAGATAACAAATCACTTAGCTTATTGGGTCTTAATTAAGCCTCTTTTATCTCCATGACAGCCACACACCTGGGCTATGGCCCCGGCAGTCCGTGGCCGTGGGGACGCCGTGCCGGAGCCGGGGGATTGATGAGGCTCTGCTGGGTGGAATTACCTCATTGTGTTCGCAGCACTCGGGGCCATCGATCTCCCAGCTCGCCCTTTCCCCATCCCACACCCGGAGACCGGGCACTGCCCTCTTCCCGGAGCCTCAGGGGTGGGACACGGGCAGGGGACATCCCCAGAGGTGGAGGAGCTGGGGGACGGCCCTGTTTGGCCTCGTGGCTAATGGATACAGTTGTTGTAGTCGCTGACAGCGCGAAATGAAGACCTACATCACCATAATGCATTGTCAGGCTGCGAGCTCGGCGCGGCCCCCGAGATGAATGAATGCAATATCTCCGTGTGCGAGGGGGAGGGGAAGGGAAGGGAAGGGAAGGGAAGGGAAGGGAAGGGAAGGGAACTCTGCCGCTGCCTCCGGGCTCCTGGCAGAGCCGCCGCTTTGTGAGGCTGGAGAAGAAAAGGCATTTTTTATTTGCGAGGCGGAGGTTGAGGGTGTCTGATCCCCGCAGAGCCTGTGACAGACATGCTCCGTGAAGGGGAGTGCTGAGCGAGTGGCTGGAATGCTCCTGTGATGAGTTCATCCGGCTCTGAAGTCATCTTGCCCCCACGTTGCTGCCAGCTGAGGCAGCAGGACAATTTACTGCACCAGATCAACCCCGATTTCAGCTCACATAACCCAAGGATGGAAGGGAACCATCCCAACCTGAGAGGCCCGTGCCACTGGCAGCGTGTTCACGGCAACAGCAATCTGAGGCACGGGCTGCATTCAGCAACTGGAAAGTAGGACAGTTTTTACTCTGAAGTCTGACTGCTGCTGCACTGACTTGGAGTGAAATAATGAGGGCTGGGAGTTGCAGGAGACTCACGGCTGAGCAGGCAGGTCCTGCAGGACCCTCTCTTTCTGCAGCATCACCCTTAGGTGGATTCTTAAATCCTCTTCCACCTTGGATTCATCCTGCCTGGCAGGCACAGCGCAGCAGGAGGCATCTCTGCTTTGCACCCTGGCACCTGGGGCAGGCTGGCAGTGGCATTTCCAACACCAAAACCAGCTGGAAATGACACAGATATTCCCAACATTCAGGTCACGGCGTGATCATAGGTTGATTTTGTGACCATGGGAAAAATTGCTTAGGATTTCTCCCTTTCCCAGCATATGATGTGTCACTGGAACAGGGAAGTGGTCGCAGCACCAAGCCTGTCAGAGTTCAACGAGCATCCAGATGATGCTCTTGGTCATATGGATCGGTCCTGGAGTCGGACTTGATGATCCTTATGGATCCCTTCCTACCTGAGATGCTCTGTGAAACAGCAGTGGCCACATCCAGCCTCTCCTAATAATTCCTGACACTTCCAGGAGCAGTTGCAAGGTGCTGAGTGGGGACTGCGTGCTGACAGGGCAGACATCACATGTTTGCAAATAGTCACTCAAAGCAAGAAGAGAAGGTTCTGTGCTGGAGGACGAGAAGCCAATAATTCATCTGAGTGCTAAACAAAGTCCAAAGTACTCACATTACACCAAATCCAACCGAAGGGCAACACCCTTCTCCTGTTCCTGAGTTTTCATGGCTATTTACAGGTTTTTGGACGAACATGAGAAAGTTGATACAGGAATGGCCAAATCCCACAAGCTGTGGGTAAAACTTTCCCCTGCAGACTGGTGCAGTGAGGTTATTAAATCCATTCACAATGGGGCTTCCCCATGAGAGAAGGTTGCTCCTGATCTCTGCCCTCAGGAAGGACAGAATTCCCCTCCACGCTGTGGGATTTTGGGTTTTGGGCTCTGCTCAGCGTTTGGCTTCCCCTTCCCCACAGCTTTATCCCAGAGACCAAAGAGCTGCTTTGGGGGTGGTGGGGTGTGATGGGCAGGGCTCAGGAAGAGCTCAGAGCAGCCCCACCAGCTCAAACAACAGGATTAGCCACCGATGCCCAAAGTGGTGCCACTGGGCCCAGGAAAAACCCCTCACACCATGGCCCAGGTGTCTCTTATCTCTGCACACCAACATTTTCCAGCCTCCTATCGTTAATGACTGAGCAGCACCTTCAGCTGTCACATCAGGCACGTGGCCACCGCGTCATTTTTGGCCTCTCCCTCTCCTTCCCACCAAATCCCCCTGGCTCTCCCCAAGCACAGGATGCTGCCAGGGAGCCCCAGCTCTGCTTTTTCGTCTCGTCTGGGGTTGTTGCTCCGAGGTTTTTCCCTGGAAGGTTAGGCCAGCCCCGCTCAGAGCCCGTCTCCGCGGCTGATATACGATGCCCTTGTAATCTCCGGTGACATAAATTTCGCTCCTGTTTGTCTGCCCGTGTCACATCCTTCTTGTGCCGTGTCTGTTATTGTGTCAGGCCTCGCGGTGGTGTTTCAGCATTTTCCCTTGTTTGTCTTCTTCACCTGAGGAACTCCATTATGGGATGTAACAGCTTTAATAGCTTGTAAATGGGAGACTGGAGATTTTATGCTTCAGGGAGTACCACTCGTGGCAGGCACAATCCAGGAGTGGCCTTTGCCAGTATTTTGTACCTAAACTGGAATTTTCATCCAGTTTTCTGCTGGGCTTTCTTTTAAGCCCAGCTTGTGTGAGATTGTCAATCCTTACTAGAGGCCAGGTTTGTCCCTGCTGGGATTTGGAGGTGGAAGCTGGGACAGACTGGTGTGACTGGGAGCGAATGGTGCCTCCTCTCCACTTCCAGCATCAGTGTTGGGTTTGTCCCTGTCACCTGTGCTGATCAGCCTTGAACCAGAGCTTGAGATGTCCAGCTTTGCCACTCTCTTCCCAAAATCCTGCCCTGTGCCTGGTGGAGCTGGAGCCAAGCTTTGGCCTCTGGAAGTGGCTGTTTGACTTTCCCTCATCAGCACAGAGTAGCGTGCACTGCAACCAGGATCTAATTAAGCTGGCTAATCTGAAGGAGGTACTACATCTCCATGGAAAACTGCTTCAGTTTGGCTTCTCTGAATAATAAACAAAGCACTTGGGCAGATGATAGGGTATTTAAGTGTTTACTCTTCAGAGCATTAAGTGCTAAATTTGTTTTTAGCTCCCCTATGAAAAGCCCTTGCAGAGTAAAAGCACACAAGGGTCTCAGTCATCCCTCGCAGTTTTCCTCCACTCCTGCTGTGTCCAGGAGAGAGCCTGGCTGGGCAGCAGCCCTGGGGGGACAGCCAGGAGCACCGACCTTTAGGATCACGGGTTTAATCTGCTGGCAAGGAGCAGGGGATAAACCAGAGCCAAGCCCCAGGCCCATCCGTGGGGATGCTGTGTGTAGAGCTGGCCCAGGCAGGGGCTGTCTTCAGTTAGTCCAAACTGCCATGGCCATCCTCTTCTTTTTTAATCCATTCCATCCAACACTTAGCGTAATAAATTCCCTAAATGGAAAAGATAGAGACAAAAACCTCTGAGTGAGCCAGAGCACAGAGCTCATTTCTCCTGCTTCCTCCTCCTTACTGTGACACGGCTCTTTTGGCAGCCGAGGCTTGGGATGCAGGACCTGGGCAGGATTCGGCCGGGAGAATGAGGGAAGTGAAGGAAAAAGGGCACTGGGATGGCTGTTTGGAGAGGTTCTCCCAGCCCACGTGGGACCGTGATGGGCCGTGCTGGTCACATCTGGCCACTGCTGCCCAAAGACCACGGTAGGGAGGCCTCGGGGGCTGAACTCGCTATAGAAACGGAGCACAAAACCAACAAAACAACTTTCCATTTCTAAAGCTTGAAGGGGTTTGCACCCTGCCATGCCAGGACAAAGGGAGAATTAGCAGCCAGCAAAGAGAAAAACAACACAAAGCCACATCACAGTGTCAAGAAGCCAAAAAGCCTTTTTCCTCCTTAATGCCCGGGTCCGGCCCCACCGACTCCTGTTGTGGATGCGGAGCCGATGCGGTTCAGCTCTGCAGCACTTTGCATTCATCTGCCTGTGCTTGAGCTCAGCTCTCCCCACTGCTGCTTCAGCTGCGAATTTTTAAACCAATTTTGACACATCAAAACCGATGCAGGATGACTCAGAAGTTTTCAGACAGAACTTTCTCCTTGCAGCAGGGGAAGGAGGGGGCGCGTGCATATTTAGCAGCAGCCGCCTCCTTTAAATCGACCTTTTTTATTTTTTTTCCTCCCCCCAGAAGAATATTATGGTTCAGGCAAATTTGGGATGTGTCTGAACATGCTTCCCGTCCACATCATGGATTCAATTACAACACAACACTTTGCAGATTTCTGTTAAATTTTAACTCGTTTCACATGGGTTGGGTGAACTTTGCCTGACATTTGGAAGCAGGCAACTTGTGTCATCAGGTTACACTCACACTTATCTCTGCAAACATATCCTTGTACCCAGCCCAGCACCAGCACAGCCGTGGATGGCATTAATTGGACCTGAAATGTGCTTTCCTGCGGCGTTTGGCTGCTGCCTGCTCAGGGAGGGCGGGTGTCACCCTGTCCCCGCTCCGCCGACCGTGTGCTCGGGCATGTGTGTGGGATGGACAGTGACTGAGCACGGACATAAATTGTGGGAATGTGGTCTTGCTGGGAGGTTCTGGTGAAGGGCAGAGCTGGTGCCAGGAGAAGGGGAAGGCTTTGAGATGATCCTGTTCCCTGCCAGCCTCCAAACTGTGGGGATGCACCGGTGGCAAAGACAAGGGGGTGCAGCTGGTGGCCCCAAAACCTGGCCAATCCCATAGATCCACGGCAAAGCATGGAGAAAGGCCTCTCTCCTGTCCCCAAAGCCAGGCAGGGGCAGCGTGGCTGGGTCACTCTTGCAGGATGAACCTGGCCATTCCCTGCTCTGCTCCGTGGCACCGAGCCATGGAAACCCAGCGCTGAACATCTCCTTTGAGCAGGAGGTCTTTGAGTTGGCTGAAAACCACATCTGATCAAAGCCTGGCTGCTCTCCTGGTGCCAGGCAGGGGGAAGAGGGAAATATTAAAACCCCAAGATCAGTCAGTGGCTGGTTCTGACTTCAGCTGCACCAAGTGACCGGCGCTGCTGATCAAAGGCCTCGCCACTGTTGTTTTAAAGGTGACATTAACATTTAAGGAGCTTTTGAAAGCCCTGGCTTGCAATAAAAGGCCAGACACTCAGTCACAGAGCAACTCAAACGCAAGTTTAATGATAATGAAACAGCCTTTTGTTCCTAAGCTCAAAGAAGAACCACAGACCTGTTTATGGTGTTTGTAATAAGGACTGTGGAGCCTTTTGCACACAATCCAGCAAAGCGATACCTGCGAGTCACCCGAGGATCCTGAGAGCCTGCAGAGAGATTCTGTGCTTCTCCCTGGCTTCCGGGCACAACTGCCACGCTTCCTGCCCGTGATGCCAGGCTTTGGCCAGCGCCAGGAGCGCTGTGAGGATGCCTCTGCCTGGTTGTGAGCCTCTGCCAACCCATGAGCGTGTCCCCGGCCAGGATGGCATGGTGCAGTTGGCACAGCATGGCTTGGCATGGCTCCTCTTGGCATGGCATGGCACAGCCCTGCTGCTCATCCCATTCAGGACATGTTCCCACCTGGAGCCCCCTGCACAGCCGTATTTTGGTGCCCGTTGGCACATCAGGCACCAAACCCCTGTTTCACACCAGCTGAAATCACCACTTCTTCCCTCTCTGCAGCCCCACCCTGCTGCCTGCACCCACCCAAACTCCCTCTGGATGTTCCCTGCTGCAGAGCAGACCCGGGGCTGCTGATCCCCTCGGCTCCTGGAGCCGGATCTCCGGAGAACCGGGCACATTTGGCAACGTGGTGCAGGAAAGCGCAGGGTGCCAGGGGCTCAGCGCTCGCAGCCACCAGCCTTCTGCTGGCACCTGGGTTATAAATAGCCTGGAAATGGGATCCGAGCAGATAGGAGCCACGGCTGGGTAAGAAAATCCTCCTCTCCCTGCACTGGTTCTGGCTGTTTTGTCTCTCACTGTGAAGCTCTTTGCTTTATGGCTCCCAGCCCTGCGCTGGCTCCTGTGCTTCACCTCAGAGCTCCGATGTGGGTGCCTTCCTTACCACATGCCACTGGAAATATCCATCCCATTCCCTCATCCTGCAAAGTCCTGCAGAGCCTCTGCTCCGCTGTACAGACATGTTTTTATGCCAGTGTGTTACATCAAAGATCTTTTTTTACGCCTCCTCACCCTCCTAGATGTGGTAAATAGCGCTGGGTCCTGATCACATGCATTCCCTGAGCAGGGAAAGAGCTGGAGAGCTGAGCAGGAGCAGGGAAGGGAGGTTGGTTCATTTGGTTCCTCAAGGGCTCAGGCCTGGCAGGTCAGAGGCTCCAGCAGAAGGAAGAGTGGAGGATCAATATCCTGCAGTGCTGCCCCAAACCCTTCCCGCCCACAGCACTGTCCGAGGGGGAATTCCCTCTCCTGCCTCTTGCAGGATTATTATTTCTGTTTTCCAGAGGGATGAGCAGGCATCCCACTCCAAGAGCCTGCTCTGTCCTCTGCCTCCTGCATCTGGCTGAGAGCTTCTGGAACTGGGATGCTCCTCGAGCCGGGATGCTCTCAGATCTGGGATGCTCCCTGAGCTGAGATGCTCTCAGGGCTGGGATGCTCTCAGCATGGTGGTGGTCATTGTCTCAGAGCCCAAGCTGGGAGCCAACATCTCCCCTTTGATTTCTGAGGGCATGGATAGCCAAATAAATTAGCAATGGGAATGTGAGGGGGTGGGGAAGGCAGGCAAGGGAGAGCTGGAGAGCTGGAAGTGACCCGGACCCAGGGAACAGATGCAACTCATAACGTTAACGAGGGGTTTTCCCCTCCCCAAAGGCACTGCACTCTTGAGAACGGGTTTTTTTTCTATCCCATGGCAACACCAAGCAGGGAAAAAATGGGCCTGGCTTTTATTTCATTTTTTTGTCCTTTACAGGAATCGCAGGCAAACAAAAGCCCTGAACAGATTTATCATTTTTCTTTCTCCCCCACCCCCTCCTTTTCTTTCCTTTTATATTTTTTTAAAATAGGGTTAGAACAAGATGGATGGTTCCCCAGGCCCAGGGAATGAGCAGATCGAGGCAACCCTGTCGTCTCTGGCATCCCATTAAGCCAGGCTCTGGGAGGAGGCCGCCGTAGGACTTATTAAATTTGCCCCAGCCCAGACCCCAAACCCCATCCCCAGCATGGGGCTGCCCCGGCTCAGCCACCTGAGTCCCACCTCACCTCCCACCTCCAGCACCTCTCCTGCATCCCCCCAGAGCATCCCCAGCCCCGCTCTCGCCCCCCATCAGCCCCGGGAACAGCTCCATCCATTCTTGTCAGCCGAGGCCGATTCGTCACCGCCGGGGTGACAAGTGCTTGTATGGCTCTGTCAGCCCCTCGCCAGCGTGGCCTGGGCCCCCTGCAGCAAAGCCAAGGCTCCCCCCAGGGAGGGGGCTGGGGGCAGTGGAGGGGGCATGGCCAGCCCCGACCTACCCCTGACCCGGGGGCTGCTGTGGCTGGAGAAACGCGGCGATGGAGGGGCAGCACAAAGGGAGAAATGGAGGGGGGAAAAGGGAAAATAAGGGGGTCGAGAGATAACCTGAGCCCTCCCAGGTCTGCGTGGGGCAGGCTGAGCCGGTGGGCGGGCAGGGAGGATGCTCCTCATCCCTACTGCCATCCCCACCAGCGCGGATATTTCCACTTTAATACTTAACAAGGCTTTAAAACCCTTCCGCAGCCGGAGTTTGTTCTCGGCGATAAATTTTGAATAGCTTATAAATTATGGACACCACGCGGTGCCTGTGTCTGGGAGCCGGGCCCGGGCCCAGATTGCTGCTCCGTGGTGCAAAGCCGCGCTGGCATTCCCGGGAGCTGGATCCGGGATAGAACATTACCGGGAGCATAGGATCAGCTCACATCCCCCAAGCGTGGTCACGTCTGCCTCACACCGCCCCACGATCATCCCCCAGCGTGCAGGAATCACAGGGCAGAGTTACAGGGGAGCAGAGCAGTGCCCAGCACCTCTGTCCCCACGTATATGGGTATATATAGCCAGGGCTATATGGATATATGGATATATATGGCCAGGGATATATGGATATATGGATATATGGATATATATAGCTAGGGCTATACGGATATATGGATATATATGGCCAGGGATATATGGATATATATAGCCACCAGCACATGCACGGGGTGGAGGGGTCAGGTTGCCCAGCTCCTGTTGGCAGCCATCCCCCAAATGCCCCAGCTCCAATCCAAACATGTCCTTGCCACGAGGCCCACAAACTCCAGCTGAAATCCCTGCCAACCAGGAGCCCCGGATCCCACAGAAACCCCTCGGGGATCCACCCTGGAGAAAAGAATCCTGGCTGGGGGAGGTGATTTCATTCACAGCGATCCTGAAAGCCAAAGGGGGCTGTGCAATGGGCCTTTCCCACTTTTTCCCTGGCACGCTGGCAGGAATTAGGTTACAGCGTGGCTCCAGCTGTATTCCAAAGCTCTGCTGTCCAATAAATGTGTACGATGTTCATGTATGTGCCTGCAGTGCATAAAGGCTGGAGGAAAAAGGCCCCTTTTCACTGCATTAATTCATAAAGCAGGTCAGGCTGGTCTGGCCCTTTACCTCGCTTGTTATTTCTATTTATTAGGAATATTGATGTTTCAACCAGGGATCAGGACCCTATCGAGCCAGCTTTAATATCAGAAAAGATTTAGCAGGGAGAGCGCTCTGGAACGAGGCAACAACCCCGACGCTGAGCTCCTGCATCGCGCAGCTCACAAACACTGCTGTGTTTGTTTATTATTTGTAACAATGTTTGATTCTGCGTTTTGCTTCCGTGGCAAACCCAGAATTTCTGATTACCCTGCCTTGGCTATGTCAAAGTCCGGCTGCCCCCTCGTCAGGTTATTAAAAACCCCTGTCAGGACTGAAAATTAAAGAGGTTTAAAAGTTGTGGAGCCCCGGTGATAACGGGGCAGGTACCCACTGTTGTAATGAGGTGATCTGAGCTCTGGTAATTGCCCCAGGGAGGGGCTGGAAGGGCTGATGGTATGGGCAGCGGGACAGGGACAGGGACAGGGACAGGGACAGGGACAGGGACATGACAGCCCCCTGTCCCTGCAGGCCTGGACACCTTTCTCCACATTTCTCTCCTCAGGCTTTGATGGTTTCTGCCACACGTCCCTGCTGATGCTGCAGCACTCGATGGAGAAACCTGAGCACCAACAAAATTCTGGATGAAACTGAGCTGTGGGTGCCCAACCAGGGATTGTTTGGGAACAGCAGGACTGTGCTTGCCTGGCATCAAAGGCAGCACATCTGGCAGCGCTGGGGGATGGATCCCTGCCCGGAGCAGGGCACGCAGCGCTCTGGGACTGGCACCCACGGGACTGGTGCCCCTGGGACTGGCACCCTGCTGAGCCTCGCTTTCCACACAGGGAAGGGATTTAAGCTGATTTAGGGAGTGATCACACACTCTGAAGGCCAAAACGAAGTTTTTAAGCCCAGCCCACTCAAGAGGGATACAAAGCCCAGAACCGCATCTAACCCAGCTTCAAACTCAGCGCCTGCTGAGATGCTGAGCGTGAGCCAGTCCTCAGCCTTGAGCCAGCCTTTCAAAGCCAAGATACGCTTACTTAACCAGGGTTCATCTGGCAAAAGCCCCTGGAATCACTGATCCTTGAGAAAAAGCAGTCATGGGAAATAAAACTGTCCTGCTCCTTGCCTTCCATGTTCCCCATCAATGCTGAAAACCTTCCGTGGCAGAAGCCAGGACAGGCCAATCATTCCCGCCTCGAGCCCATCTCCTGTGGCTGATGCTGAATTGGGGTCTGGAAGTGGGATCCCTGTTCTGCCAGGTAGCAGGACCCTCTGTGCACCTCTGGGATGTGTTTTTGGAATTTCTTTAGGATGACAATCCTCCCTGGAGCACGGTGGACCACAAGCTGTGTTTCGATGACGCACCCAACAGCAGGATGGAAAACTGCTTGGAGCAGCAGCAAACCCAGATGTTCCCAAAGAGCCACGGGAATTGCTACCTGCCTTGCCCATCCACGGTCAGGGCGTTTCATTTCCAGGCTGTGCCAAACACTCTGAGGCTGAGCCTGAGCTTGGGTTTATGGTGTTCGTGGAGCAGAGTTGTGCCAGGGGGCACAAACCCCTGGGAGCTGAGGTCGGTGCCAGGGGCCGGGGGAGGAAACCAAGAGATTTCAAGATATTTCAGGAAAAGACTCTCTTGGAATCCCAACCTTGCTCACTAAGCAAGACCTCAGGGGTCAGATCCGGCTCTCGGTGACGCTGCCACAAAATCTGAGTAAAACTGGGGGAATCAGCCAAGGTCACTCCAGGTTGGGAAGTGACGTCCGGCTTCCCATCGTGTAAATGGCAGCAGAATCTGCCCCCCCCCCACAAAGCTGCTCTCCATCCCCCCTCCTGCCATCTCTTTCGAAATATTTATGTTGGACTGTCCCATGATTTACACTGGAAATCCCTGCGCTGCGTCTCTCTCCCCGAAACGTGCGGTGTCAGCAGCTGGCAGTCTGGATTCCGGGATGCATCCTGGAAATCACGGTGCTGGGAGAGGGAGGCACGAGAGCTGCGGAGGGGAATGATCCAGGCATTGCTTTTCCAAAGCAAATTGTGGCACTTTTGGAGGTGTTACAGGATTTTGGGCTGCCCAGGCAGGAGGAGAGGAGAATGGAGCAGGGACTGTGCCCCCAGACCCTCTCGCAGCATCCCGGGCAAGCACAGCCCCCCGTGCCTGCACCTCCTGGTGTGTGACACAGCCAAGAGGGAATTTTTCTGGTGGACTTTCATTTTTGCAGGGAAGTTCCAAAGGGCTGAAATAACAGAGCAGAGAAACCCTCCTGGCCTCTGGAGGAGGAGGAAATGGGGGATTGTGCAGTGCAGAGGTCAGGGCTTGGGGCAGTGGGACAGAGCCAAGTTCAAGACCTCCTACCTTGGGGACTATCCCATTTTGAGGGTGATGCGGGGGTTTCCCACCTTTTCATGGCAAATCCTGGGGTTTTTTTTAATCAACTGAGAAGAGGGAAAAATCCAGCCTTGCCCCCAGCCTCTCCCTGCAGCTGGCGTCAGGGGTGGCTGTGCTGCAGGGCTGTCCCCGAGCTCAGGCGAGCGGGGCTCCTCACCACCACCAAGGGGTGAATTGCTTGTGCCTTGTGGCAGCGCCGGTGATTTTCCTGGGATAATGCAGGGAAGATTTTGCAGAGGCAGCTCCTTTGCTTCCTTGTGGGAATACCCCGGTGCGCCTTGACAGACTCAGCGGGAACAAAGCAGGGATGGACCGGAGCCACCTGCGGGGCGTCCCTCACGTGGGACATACGGGGCGAGTGCCACACCAGCGTGTGGGACAGCACGGAGAGGAGCCCTGGGGTGTCCCCACGGCCATTCCCAGGTCCCCATGCCGAGCCTGGCAGGAGCATGGAGCCCTTTTCCCCCGGCCCTGTGCTATTTACTGCTTGCTCTGCATCCTCGCCGCAGGGCACGGAGACTGCGAGGCCATATGAGACCGTGGCGATGAACATCTCGCCTGACCTACTTACAGCCCGGGCCCTGGGACTTTCTGGAATCCATCCTCTCGGAAACACAACGTGTAATTTTAGGGCAGCAGGAATCCGTGCTGGATGGGGATGTTGTCCCAGCCTCCGCCGTGTCCGTGACGCCGGAATTGCCGCGGCTGCCTCGGAGCAGATATCGATGCACGGGCTCCATTAACAACTCTGATTGCCACTGATATGATTCTCATTAGATCCCAGGCCTCACACATCATTATTTCATTTACAAGATGGGGGTTTTTTTTTCCCCCTTCTCTTAATTCGCGTCCCCCCCACTCCCCAAAAAAACCGAATCTCATTAAAACGTCGCAATTGAGAGCAAATCGTGCCTTAATCCAACCTGCCAGGGAAGCCAATCACCCTGGAAAAAAATCTCCTTGAAGTCTCCACGCAGGGGCAGGCAGAGGGGGAGAATAATAAAAAGACATCGAATTAGGAGGTGCCGAGGCTTGTTTGAGCGCAGAGGAAGGGACTGTGGCTGCTGACAGGATAGTAATGCAAATCCCCTTTGGAGCACCCGGAGAATCAACCTAAATGGATTAATGTGAGGACAGAGAAGAAATTACTTTAGTTGTTTCCCTAATTCGATTCAATTTATTTTTATACGGCATTTCCATAGCGAGCATCTCGCAGCTGCGTCACCCAGAAGAGGAATAATGCAGAAAGGCTCTTCTGGCAGGAGTGCTCACCAGAACAGGCATGGCAGTGGAGGAAGGAATATGAGTGCTAGCCTTGAGGATTTGATTTTCCAAATCATCAGGAAATCACATGCCTTTTTCTTTTTTCTCTCTCTTTGTTTGTTCCCAATTTTACTAATTGCCCCAGCCTTTCCTCAAACCGTCTCCATAAATACTGAGGCTGATTCTAACCTCACACTGCTTTTATAGCACTGTAACTCTGAGCTCACACTGGTTTTACACTGGTGCAGCTCCACTTATTTCAACTGAGTGAATTCCTGATTTATGTTCGTGGAAACGACAGCAGAAATAGGCCCGTGGTTTTCCCTGGAGCAATGCCTGGCTCCCACTGGGGTGGGGAAGAGGAAGATCAGGTCCCTTGCAAAGCAAATGATGGAGAAAACTGTCATTAAATTCCACCTGGACTCGCTTTCAAACAGACTTTTGCTTTCTTTTATAAAATGTGTTTGTCAAAGTTATAAATGTATGGGAAGAGATCGTCTGGAAGGGAGGGCTGGATGTGTGGCTGATGGTGAGGGTGGGTTGCTGTTCCCCTCTACTTTTTTGGGGAAAATCAGCACCCCTTCCTTGCCCCAGTTCCACCCGTTTGTGCACAAACTCTCCCTTGCTCCCAGCTCTGCCCATGGAGAGCCCAGTGCTTTGGATGAAATGGAAATGTCTGCATCCTGTTAGCTTTAAAATATTTAAATGTAATCCTGGGGAACGAAATCCCTTCAGAGAGGGGTGGGAGAGGGCGGCCTGCAGCCCCGTAGCCCTCGTCAGTGCCGAGCACTCGCGGGGCCCTCTGCAAAGCCCCGCTAACGGAGCTCTAATTAATTTATTTTTTAAGGCTACACACGAGGGAGCTGATCGATGCTTCGCCCTGAGGTCTGCCGTGTTTGGAGCACGTATCACTGCCTTGATTTATTCCCTGTGATGTGGAAGGATGGAGCCAGCATCCCAATCCCTGCCTCCCAGGCTGCTCCTGCCCCTTGACACGAGCAGGTGCAGCACCCTGAGCTCACGCCTTCAAGCAACACCTGATCCCTCTTAGAGGCTCCCTTTAAAAGCAGCTCCCTGGATGGACACCAGGTATCATTTCTGGGTGTGGTCTGGGCTCCTGAATCCCCCTCAAAACCCTGCTGGGTGAGCCCAGGCTGTGGCATCTGAGGGACCCTGAGCTGGGCTGCCCACCCTGGCAAGTGTCACCCTCATGTGGTTCTGCTAATGGGGAAAAGCCAGGGGCTGCTGTGATTTATGGCTGTGGCAGCCACTGGTTTATCATGGGTTTAAGGGGTTTTCCCCTCTCATTTGCTCTTGGGACAGAGATGGGGGATAAAGGCAGCTGGGCAGCCAGGAGGGAAGGGCCCTTTGCTGCTTTGGAAGGGACGGAAGGATGTTGGGGGTGGTTTTGTGGCCGAGGTCCCTCAGCTCCTAGCAGCCCCTGTGCTGTGCCCTGAGGAGCCTTTTGAGGGGGTGTGTGGTGGCCAAAGAGCAAATCCCTCGGGGTCAGTGGTGTCACCCCCAGTTCTCCCAGCTTTCCTGTGCTCCAGCCCAGTAAACACTGGTACTCATGGAAGGTTCAAGGTGCCTTTATGCACCCTCCTGCTGCTGTTCCAGTCCTCCAGCAGACCCCTGGCTGGGGCAGGCTTTGGGTGTAGAAGGCCAGGAGGGGAAGGAAGAGGATTCAGATGCCCCACTCCCACTTCTGAGGGTCAGAACCCCCCTCGGGAAGCCCAGTGAACATAAATAGGTGGGGCTGCATTGTTCTTGCAGGGCTGTGCTGATTTATTCTGGCTGAGGACCCTTTGCCATGATCCAGACTTCACACCCAGAGTGGCACCACTCCCCTGAGCCCCTCTCCTGCTGCTCCTTGCCCTCCTCCTGCTCCGTGTCCTCAGAGGAAGCACCAGCACACACAGCCTCAACAACAGCCCCGGGGCTCTGCAGGGTCCCTTTGCCCTCCCCAGACAGCCCCAGGGGGATGAGATGCCACAACCTGACAGCAGCAGAGTAAAATATGGCCCTGGCAGTAATCTGAGAGAATGTGATGGTAATTTGGGGTGGGGGGAGGAGAGGAGGAGGCATTGAAAAAAGGAGGCATTGAAAGTACACTTCCTTTCAGTGCATTGCTGGGAAGACCATTAGGAAAACCACTAGATTATTTTTCACATTCTTCAGCGCAAAACTACTGCATTTTATGACCACTATCAATAACAGCTATCATATTACTAATGCTACAGTTGCCACATATATAATATTTAAATCACATTTGTGGCTGACAGAGACCTATGGACATTCTCGATCCCAACAGGCTATTACAGTTCATATCATGTCTGTCATATAAATATTATGAATCATTTCCCGCTATCTTTATGGGGGCTACATTGACATCATCAAAAAGGCTCTGGGTACTGCCGGATACTGCATATTTATACACACCTTATGTATATGTATGTGAATGGAGGGAGATTTATGCAACAATCACGGGTAATAAATGCCCATGATAAAGCATATTATCTTCACACTTCATTTGCAAAGCGTTTTGTATGCAGGGACCAGGGGAAGGCCAGCGGAGGAGCTCGGAGTGACTGAGTCACATCCTCGAGCCCTGGTGTAAATCAGGTGGGGCCTGGCATGAGCTTCAGCTGCTGCCCAGGCACCGCCCGGGTTCCTGTGCTGCTGCTGGCTCCCATCAGGTGAGGGTTTGGCTCCTGTCCCACTGGCAGGATGGGTGATGCTCCACGTGCTTTCCCCCAAGAGCTGTAAATCTCACGGCTCATGTGCTGCGTTTCATCTTCCATCCCTTAATGCTTTCTTTGCTGGCTTCTTTGGCAGCCGGGCCCTGGTCTGGGCGGTGAGCTGGAATAAAAAGATCTCCAGGTGTTAAAAAAGGCAGGAGTAGACTCTCCATTTGTAAAGTCATTTTGCAAAGCAGTTCATTAAACCGCTGTCCCTGCAAGCCAGGTGAGACACGCTAAACCCAATCCGCCAGAAGAGCACGAGGAGAGGATGAAACCTCCCTCAGGATTATTCAAGCTGGATCCAGAGCAGAGCCCAGGTGCCCTGAGACCTTTTCCCCAAACCTGTTTTAAGAGCCTGAACACTCTGTTAACGCTCGTTCTGTATGCAGAGACAGACAAGAACAAATGCAGCTTCATGGCTGGGAGTTTGGAGGTCTCTAATAAGCGTTTAATGTCCAGTTCTGAAGCAGCTGAGAGCGCAGCTCTGCCTGTGCAAGAGAGGATTTGATCTGAGCAGTCCCCAAAAGAGGGGAGAATGCAGAGTCCCTGCCTGTCCTCGGCGTGGGAATGAGACTCTCCAGCAGATCAAATAAATCATGTGCATCTCACTTCATAAACAAACATCATCAGCCTGTTAAATGCTGCTGGGAAACAAAGCAAGGCTGTTTGAATCTGCAGCACTGACAGAAATGGCTTGTCCTGGAGCTCGGCTGGTTTGTGTGTGCAGGGTCTCTCCGAGGAGCAGGAACCCTGCTCAGCAGCTGGATGGGTTTGGAAGTGTCTGAGGGATGCTGAGAGCCCTGGCAAGGCTCTGTTCAGGGACCAATTCTGCTTTCAGGCTCCAGAGCCTCTGACCTGTACCCAAAAATCTTGCTGTGTCTCCCTCTCCTTCCTAGTGGGAAGAAAAGCAACCTGTGAGCTCCTCTTGCCCCTGAGAACATGAGGTAGGTGCTGTCCTGAAGACCTCCAGCCCCAGGCAGGAAGCTGCACAGTGGAGGGACTTTTCTCCTGTAATTCTGCTGGGAGACACGGGGGATACAGATCCTGGTCCTGGAACCTGCCGTGACTTTGGGGACAGCGGGGTACTGGAGCTGAGGACAAGCCTGGGAGAGGCCCACAAATCCTGCACGAGTGGAAGGTGAATTTCCTTGGCTGGATCTGGTTCTCAGATCCCTGGAGTCCCACACTACCTGCTCAGGGGGGAGTCTGTGGCCACAAGCCCCAGGCCAGTGGCCACAGCCACCTTTGATCCCACATCATGGCACCTCTGGGCACCTGTCACAGCCTCGATGTGCAGGTGGAGATGGAGCCCAGCCACAGCCCACGAGCTTCTTCTGTTCTTTCTCACTCAGATTTTGCATTTATTCTTTCTTTAATTTGTAGCAAAATGCAGCCAGGCAGGAAAAATAGATTTAATGGTTTTTTTCTAGCAGTGCAGGAGGGCATTAAACAGTAGGGGAAGCACAGCAGGTTTTGCGTTTGTGTCCCATCAGATAATTCTGGGTTATGGACAAGATAAGCTGGGACCACTTAGAAAAAAATCATAGAGGCTTGTCATTTCCAAATCCACTCGCTGGGCCCAAGTGCCCAGTTCTGAATGCAGTCCCAGCTCCCCAAACATCTCAGTGCCTGTCTCCTGCTGAGGCCCACGTGCACCTGGATCCCTTTGTCCCAAAGAGACGGCAGCAGGGTGGGAGTGTGGAGATGGAAGGAGAAGCCTTTGCCTAATTGACTTTATCTGATGAACACAGCGTCTCTCTCTGCCAAATTCAGCCAGAATTTAGTGCTGGGACTGAGAGCTGCCCAGATGAGGCCGGGCACCCCCAAATTATCCTGTTTTATCAGCCTGCCTTCCTCAGGATCCCAGGCTAAAGGGTGTTGGCATCAGCCAAGGGTGCAGAGGGCGAGAGCAGCAGTTTCCCAAGGCAGCTCTCCCAGCCAGCACAGGACCTTCAAGCATCCCTGCACCAACCAGATGTACCAGGCAATGAGCTGCCAAAATCATCTGAGTGTGCCCCCCCATGATGATTGAAGTCCTTCCTGGGAAGTGCGAGGCTGAAGGTGAGCAGAGCATTAGGCAGCTTATTAAATTAATAGTGCATTAAAGAACTCAGGGGAGGTGGAAGGGAGGGGAAAGGGAAAGAGAAGGTTTGTAACATCACAGAAATATCCTGGCTTACCTTCTGGCATCTTCAAGAGACTGGAAATGTGGGACTGCATCCAGCTGCCTTCTCTGGGGCAAAATTCCTTTGGCTTCTGTGGGAGGTTTTACCCAAATAAGGATTGCAGGATCAGACCTGTTATTGTCACTGCAATTAACATTTAGATCCACATCTAACATGAACTGTTACAGCCTGGTTAGGGAGAAATTTAATTTGCTCTAAACAGCTTGATGGGAGAGGAGCGTGAAATGTCCTGGTTATGGTAATTTCATGTGTTGGAGTCTGCAAAGGTGGATTTGCAGCCCTGGCTCCCATAACCCCGGGATCTGCTGCAGCCATGGAGCTGAGCGTGCTTTGGGATGGGGGTTTGGGGCCAGATCCCCACCCCGTGTGATGGTGATGGGCACACTCAAAGCCCTGAAGGCCTTGGGGTGTTCGGGAACCCACTGGGGGTGACAGGCAGGTGAGAGCCCAGCTCTGCCCCAAGCTGTGTTTGCCCTTATCGGACAGATGAGCTTTAGTTTGTGTATCAGGAAACTGATTTCTACCTTTGAGCTGTCAGTCCGTACACAGGTATCCACAAAATCCATGATTTTTTACACTCTTTGAACACTTTGCTTTTTCTGACAACCCCCAACTTTCTTTTATATCCTTGCGTATTTCCTTTTTTCCCCTTCTCTCCGAAGAGTTGATGTAACTCACTCTTAAAAGCTGACTTGGAGATGAAACTTGGCATTTAAGGTCCCAGCCCGGGAGCAAATGAAGTTACCAGTTATAAACACACACCAAAATCTGTTTGGACATGCTGAAATTACAGGAGCAGAGGATTAAAAGGATCCAAGATGCTTTATTTTGTTTTACCTTCTGCAGCTCCACCTGAGTGTCAGTTTGCAGCCGCTTGCCTGACACAAGATGGGTCCTTCTGGTGTTTTTATTCTTGAGGTGGATTTCAGTGGATTTGGGTTTTTTATTCTAAAGCAGATGGACTGTGATGCATCTGGTGAAGAGGTCCCAAACTGGTCCACGCCGGGATCCTGGGGTGTTGCCGGCTGTGTACCCCTCATCCAACCATCCCCATGTGGCTCTGCCCTGCAGCAAGGGCAGGGGCTTCTGTTCTCCTACAACAGAAGAGTTGTAGGAGAAATCCAGGGGTTGGGGCCTTTCCAGAGCCTCTCTTGTGTGGCTTGAGATCCGACAGTGACAGGCACGAGATGGAGCGATAAGGGCACGCAGGGATACGGCGATGGCAGATAAGAGGCCTCACTTTTATAGGAGGAGCCGCTCGCTCGCTAATATTTATGGCACGAGACACTTTGCCAATTAAAGAATAAATCAGGGCAGATAAGGCCGGGGAGCGTTCCACGGATCTGCCACACAGGGAGGTGACACAGAGTGTCTGGGACAACCCTGATCGTCCCGGCTACAATTTCCCCCAACCCCATTCACTTCAGGAGAGCTGGGCTCTGCACTGGGAGCTACCTGTGCCAGCAGAACCCCGCCAGCAGCTGTCCCTGGTGTCACTCCAGCCTCGCTCAGCGCCCAGCGCTGCTCCCCAGCGTGTGTGAGCAGCTGCAGCGTGGCCCCAGCCTGTTTGTTATGCATGTTACGGCCGTGGAAAGCGAGGGTCGATACGATGTTTAATATGCTTCATGCATAGTGGAGTCGCTCTGGTCCATCAAGCCACTAATACACATTCTTACAGGGCTGAGTATCATTTATTAAACCTGGAGGCCTGCCTGGCAAGGGGGGCCGGGGCTCTGGGAGGCAGCCAGCGGTGCTGCCGGGCTGGTACCGGCGGTGCTGAGGAGGTGAGAGTTTGCGGACGAGCCGCGCACACACACGCGCACACACACACGAACAGAGAGTTATTTGTTGTGCCTCACGGATGGGAAATGAAATAAATCGTGCTTTGAGCGCTGCCCGCCGTGTGACACACCCCGGGGACAGGCAACGGGGCTCAGGGGCTCGCTGGCTGCTCCGGGGCTGGGCACAGCTGACATTGCTCAGCATCACTCGAGGAGCCCCCTCTTCTCCCCCTCCCGAGGCTGCCGCTGCAGCGCTACGCGCCTCCGTTTTTTTTTTTCCCCCCTTTCTTTCCTCACCTCTTTCCCCTTCCTCCTCTTTTCCCCCTTCCTTTTTCCTTCTCTTTCCTGCTCTTTCCCCATCTTTTTGCCTCTCCTTTTCCCTCTCCTCTTTTTCTTCTATTTCCCCTCTTCTTTCCTTCTCTTTCCCCTCTCCTTTCCTTCTCTCTTTTCCCTCTCCTTTTCCCCTCTCCCTCTTCTTCCTCTCCTTTCCTCATCT
>VZTI01001517.1:297827-326695 GCA_013397865.1 Struthidea cinerea
CTCAGGAGTCTCAGGGACGCTCAGGAGTCTCGGGGGTGCTCAGGAGTCGCAGGGATGCTCAGGAGTCTCAGGGATGCCCAGCACTGTGCAGGGATGCTCGGTGGAACGCGCACGCAGCCGGCGCGGGATCCATCCCAGCGCTTCCCTAATTGCTTCCTAAAAGGCCCAGGTGGGCTCTCCAAGTCAGTCGAGCTACAAAGCAATAGGGGAGGCAGCCTGGGTGGTTTTATTTTAATTGATTTTGTCAGGAGTTGCTGTATTTTATTACATTTAAAGACTAGACTCTGGAATAACTTTGAACGTTTGACACGCACACAAAAAGCAGCTTTCTGACATTTTCCTCTTTGCTTGTCTTTTATTTTATTTCTCCCCTCTCCTCCTCCTCAAAGGGAAGCGTGTGCCTGGAGGGAGGACAGAGGAGGAGGAGGGAGGAGCGGTTGTGTCTCTCCAAAGGCTGCTCGAACATCAAGGCAGCGCAAAGCAGATGAAATAATATTGCAAATAAGGATTTAAAAAACCCTACAGAAGGATCCCCACACATGCCAGCCAGCTCAAACTGCCAGAAGATTTTCAGACAGAAGCAATTTAGCCTGGGAAAATGCTCTATTGTTGAGATGGAAACTGGCTGTGAGAACTTGCCTTTTCTGACAAGGTTTGGCTTCGTAAAAGCAAAGCAAAGTCAAGGAAACAACCTGAGTTTTTATTTAGAGGAGAGGGAGCTTTTCAAAATGGAGGGTGTTTTCCGAGATAAACGGAATAATTCCCTCGCGAGAAAGGGAAGAAAGGGCTCAAATTAAGCACAAATGCAGCTCCTCTCCTTTGAAATTTTGTTTAACATGGAGTTAAAAAATAACCCTGTTCAAACAGACCATTTGTAAGCACAAAATGCTTGGGCTTCTTTTTTCCCCCCCTCTCTCTTTCCCTTTTCTCTTAGTGTGATCCACAACGAAAGTTCCAAGGTTGCACCTTGGGGCTGTAATTCTGGTCGCGGCCGTGCCCGTGCCAGCTCCTGCCTCTGCACATCAGGAGGGGATGGATCTTGCCTTCAAAACTCCTCGTCTGCCCAGATGAGGCAGATACAGGGTGGGAAACTGAGGCACGCGGGAGCGTCTGAGCTGGGAACGGGGCCCGGAGCGAGGGCGTGGGGTGGTTGTGAAACCTCGGCTGGGCCGGCGGCTTCCAGCCCCGCAGAGCTGATCCGTCTGGGATCGCAGCTCCACGGAGCTCTCCTGGGCTTTGCAGGGTCCAAAACCCACCCCCTTCCCCCCACAAGCTGCTTTCTGGCCCAGGAGCAAAGGAAAGCTCCCAGGTGGGGTTTGTGGGTGAGCCAGGTGCTCCCAAAGCACAGGGCAAGGAAGAAACACCCTAAGGATTCTGTTGATTAAGCAGCAGGATGAGGGCTGGCATCCCCTTCTGCTCTAGCAGGAGATAATCCCTCGCACTGTGGTCATTGCTCCTTCTTCCAAACCCTGGGGGATTTGATTTTTTGGTCGAAGACTTGTTATTTTGGATGGGCCATGAGTGGAGGTTTGGCGGTGTGGTTGGGTTTGGGTCCTCTCTGAGCCCTGAGCCTTTCCCTGGATCCCATCAGCTGCAGGGTCGCTGCAGAGCCAAGAGATAAAAGGGGCAATAGTGGTATTGGGGACCAATAAAATGGTAATGGGATTCCCAGCTGGTTGTTACTTTTCATGGGCTGCTCTTTTGTGGAGTTTTGGCTTTCTTCAGCTTTACAGACCTGGAAAAAAAAAGGAAAAAAAATCCAGGGAGGGGGAGCTGAGGGAGCCCCCTGAGATTTACAGCCCCCTCAGCTCTCGGAGCAGATCCTTTGTGCTGCCAGGAGTGGATTAGGGAGGGATGCCCCGTCTCGTCTCAGCTGGGCGGGAAGGCAGAAACATTGGATTATTGTTTTTCCATTTCTGGCTGACAAGTGAGTGCTGGAGGAGAGTTGTTTGCTTTCTTTCTATTTTTTTTTTCTTTTTTTTTTTCTTTTTTTCTGTGAACTCTGTGGGCTGCTGCGAGACAATTTTGTTGTGGGCAGCGCGTCTCCTGCGTGCCCATTCCGGAGTCGCAGTGAGGCAATGGCAGTGGTGAGGCAAGAGCGGAAGGAGAAGTGCAAGAGGGGGTGAGCTTCCAGCCAAAACCCACCCTGAGGCATGGAGGTGGCAGGACAGGGGGTGAGCTTCCAGCCAAAACCCACCCTGAGACACGGAGGTGGCACGGGATGGGATGCAGGAGCTGGGCGGGTGAGCGGTGGCGGAGAAGAATTGGATCAGAGAGGCAGGGGCAGAGCCAGGGGCAGAGCCAGGGGCATCACATCGAGCTGGGGGAGCTGTTTGGCTGCTCCTGGGGTTGGGAAGGATGGGTGAGGGTGGTTTGCCAGTGCTGCAGCTTCCCTGCCCTGCTCCCAAAGACCTGTGTGCAGGTGGGGAGCTCTTGGAAAAGGGAGATCAAAGAATGAGAAACGCTCTTTCTGCGCTGGTCATCCTTAGCAGACTAAACTGGACTCCCCTTCTGCCCCCACCTCTTGTTTTTACTGCCCCGTTTGTGTGAGATGAGTGATTTTATCAGGCCTGGGGAGCCGTGGCTCTGCCTGGTGTGGAGGAGCCGTGGTCTCTGACAGCGCTGGCTCACGCTGGGGATGCTCGTGCACGTTGTGGTGGGGAAATCCATGATCCCACGCTGCTTCCCATCAGTGCTGGGGCTGCTTCTGGAGACCCCTCGCACCCTACAGCAGCCATGGGGGGGATGTTTAGTGGGGGATCAGGAAACAGGAGTACCAAGGCGGGTACCCAGGGCCTGTGAGGGACCAGGTGGCTTGAAAGCTGCTGTCTCGGAGCTCTGCACCTGCGTGACCAACCCTCCCTGCTGACCTGCACTTGTTCAAGTGTGACTTTCAATTGATCATAAAAATCCAGCGTGATTCACAGCGTTCCTGCCCTGCAGCCTGCCGGGCTCCGTCTCTCCGCATTCACGTAGCGTGAGAGAGCAGATTGCCCTCCAGTTCATCCTGCTCAGCCTTAATGGGGAGCCGCTGCTTACTGGGGCTGCTCCCCCCACACGCTCCCTGAATATATTAAAGATAGCAGCTTAGCGTTTTAATTTAATTTTTTTTCCCCTCAAATTGATGAAGAAAACTCCTCTCCAGGCGAGCTCCCAAACCTTGGGGTGTGGGGAGAGGGAGGGAGGTGCAGCTCCCCGCTCCATCCCGGCGCAGCCCCCGCGTGCGTGCGTGTGGCTCACAGACAGTGAAATTGCACCCTAGAGTTATAAAGCAATTGTCTAGCTCAGCAGCAGAATGAGCATGAAATGGTGCAGAAAGCAACTAAATAAAATTGGGTAAGGCAGATGCATGAAAATAATGACATCTCTATCCTGTAGTCAGGCGCGCTCGCTCTTCCTCGCTGATAAACTTTTATAACAGACTTTGCATTTATTTTCCCGGGAAACTCTCCTGCCGTGGAGATGTGTGTTGGTGTGGGGTGAGCCCCTGCACCCCCCTCTCCCGTTTTTCTGGGGCTGTGCATCGCTGCCTCTCCCCTCCCTTGCCGCTCTCCCTGTCCCCCTCTTCCTTGTTTTTGTTTTCAGAGCGGGATTTTTATGCTCAGTCAAACACCAAAGCGATAACCTTTGCGACTTCATTTCCTTTTTGGTGGCCGTGCCAGGCTGGGGGAGCCCTGCGAGCCGGTGGCTCTCAGGGTGGCCTCCCATGTCCCATGCAAGTGGAGTGAAGAGACGCTTTCCTGGTTTGCTCCCGCTTTGGAGTTTTCCCATTTTTCCTGTAAGGGTGGGATTGAGCAGGCTGTTGTGTGGGGTTTAGCACAGCACAGCAGGGATGGAAAACCAGGTTGGTGCACTGGCTCTGTCGTCCCTCCTCCCCGGTGATGGCTGGTCACACCTGCTCCCACGCTCTGTATTTATCCAGCTGAATGGATTACAATGCCCCCAGTTTGGGCCTGGAGAATTGACTTCAGCTGCGATTCCTCCCCAGGCTTTCCCCTGGGCTCTGTGCTGCTGTCCCCGCTCCGACAGTGCCTTGGAGTTGTTGGCCTCAGCTTCCCCCTCCACTCCCGGGAAGCTGATGCGTTTCCCAACACAGTCCAATGTTTTGCTCATTTTGTGCCAGGATCCCTGCGGAGACTGGGAACAAGCCGCTCCTCTTCCCACCCAAGAGGCCCTTTAGGTGACATTAAGGCTGTGTCCCCGCTGTCCTCATGTCCTGCTGCCTCTGATGGCATCGCTGGGCACTGCTCCACGTGCTTGTGGTGCTGGGGATGCCCTTTGTGGATGGGGTGCTGCCTGCTGCGTCCTGCCTGGATGCTTTGGAGGGCTCAGGGCTGAGCTGCTCATGGATTCTTTTCCTTGTCTGCCAGGAAAAATCAGCCCTGGGCTGTGCTGGAGCCTGGGGCTCCCACCCAGCGCCTCTGCAGCAGAATCTTCGTCTCTGCTTTGCTGGGATGTGTCCCTGGGGTCCCAGATTAGCTGCTCCAGTGCCTCCCCATCACACGCAGCCCAGCGTGGATCCCATGGGTGGGCTAGAGCTGTGTGTTGGCTGCTCAGCTCCGGAGCACGACAACAGGGGACACGGCATTTTCCCCTCCTTCTGCAAAAGCCCCAGCTCCTCTGGAGTGAGGCAGAGCAGGAGGTTTCCCTGCAGGGATTATTCTGGCTCTGGGCAGCCGGATGCCAAAGGCCTGCCAGCTTTTTTTGCTGGTGTGGAGCCGCAGCACCGGGGCGGCGAGGAGGAGGGAAATGCACGCGTGCAAAAATCAGTGTGAAAGCATAAATCAGGCCAAGAGTGAAAGGTTAAAGAAATCCAGAGGAAGCAGGGTGATGTGCGTGATAGAAAGGGGTTTCCTGTACCTACAGAGGCCACCCAGGCTCCCTTCCTGCCGGGGCAAAGCAAAACTTTCTGCACCCCTAAGCAAATCATGGTTGGCTGCTTGGGCACGCTGTGAGCCAGCCGTGCCAGCCTGGGTGTTAATGCCTCGTGCTTTACAGCCTGCTCTCCCCAGCCCCTGCCGTGGTATTTATTTATAGGATGCCCTGGCAGATCCCGGGAAGCAGTCAGGAATAGGACTCGAAGGGCGGGATGCAGCAACCTGTGCTGCCCTAAATCCACATCCTCTCCGTTGCCGTCCTTGCTGGTTTTTCTACGCTGTGCTCCCAGTCAGGGCCCAGGACATCAGAGGGGCTCCAGGAAGAGTTAAGGCTCCTGGGACAATTACCTGCAGGCCCCTATTTAAGCACTTAGGAAGGCTTAGCTGATCCCAGCTGGAGATAGCCGGGCCCCAGGCCAGCGGGTACCTGTTGTGTGCAAATGTGGGAGACTTTAAACAGCGGTTCCCAGCCGGGGCTTGCTGGGAGCAGGCCCCCAGATGGCAATTTGGGGTGGCCGACGCTGGCACCCCGAATTACACCCTGCCAGCACGCTCCTCTGCTGCCTTTAGGCTTGGGAGACACAGATTTTGTTGGCGAAGGGGCTTTTGGCAGTGTTTGGAGCTGTGTTTTGGTAGCGGTGCTGCCGTGCCTTGGAGCCCCGGTGTAGCTCTGCCTTGGAGTGTCACCCTGCTCTCCGAGGGGGAAAACCAGCAATTCCCTTCTGGCAGGTTGCTCCCTCTTCGTGCCTCACCTGCAGGGCAGGTTTGGCCTGTGGAAAGCAGAGGCCATGGGGCTTTGCTGGGCTCGGGCGCTCGCTTTTCCCACCGCGTTTTTCCGCCTGGGATGGCTGAGGGGTGCTGGGCGCCGCTCCCTGCGGGCACCCAGGCGCTCCTCCGGTTGTCCCGGTGTTGGGCCGTGGGAGCTGAGGCTGGGCAGGGGAGGAAAACCACGTCTGGCGAGGTCTCAGGGCCTCTAGGTGTGTGCAGGAAATGTTGCAGGGCAGGGATTTCTTGCAGCAGGCCCTGGGTGGCAGGTAACAAACAGCAAGGTGCCCATCTGGAGCCCCCACCCACGCACGCACGGGGAGGCTCCTCCTCTCCTGGCGCCTTCCCAAAACCCTGGGGCAGCGCAGGGGATGTGGGACTGCTCCAGGAATCCTCCAGGTCTCTTTCTTGGAGCAGTTGCATTTGCCCCTGGACGCTGGAAGGTGCAGCCTGCTCTGGGGACACAGCTTTCTGGAGCTCAGCAGCACCCCAGGAATGGTGTTGGGGGAGCCCCAAAGCTCTTCTCAGGGGTGTACAAGCAGGCAAACCTTAGGATACAGCTTGGAAAGCAGTGCCCTGGAGGGTGAAGCTCATGCTGGCTCATCCCTGAGAGCAGAGGGGTGCTCTAGTCCTGCCCAAAATGTGGGGACCCCAAACCAGCCCTGTGGAAGGAGGACAGAACACATTGGGGTGGAAGAGTGCTGGGTAGGAAGGGGTGAGCCTGGAGCCGGGTGTAGGGATGTGCCCACAGGGTGGGAGCAGCCGGTCCTGCCAGTTCTCCCAGGCTCTGGGAAGTCCCCCGAGCTGCTGGATGAGGGCTGATCCCAGGTCCTTCTCTGCCACCGACTCCCAGGGCTCTTCCTTGGCTGCTCAGTTGTCAGTCTTTGGGAGCACAGACTCTGGGAAAGCACCCAGAGAGCCTGGCCCTGGCTGGGAGTAAAAGCCAGCTTTGCGTGGGAAGGGAAGGCAGAGCCAGTGCACTCCTAACTCAAAGCACCTTTACAAATTAATAAAGTAGAAGTGACTCTACCAAAGGAAAAAAAAAAAAAACCAACCAAAAAGCCAACCCCAATGCATTGAGCTGCCCTGTAATTGTCAGTGTGGAAATCACGGGCACATGAGGACTTGCAGCGAGGGATTAAATCCGCCGCCCGAGTGAAGCGCAGGGAACGAGCTCCCAGCGCTGCTTTTGGGGCTCCCACGGACCCTTGGGCAGAGGAGCTTCTGTCAGGGTGGGTTTTTGTGGACCCTGTGGCAGGATCTGGAGCTCGGCATTGATTGCATCGAGCGGGCTCAAGATTGCGTCAGCTTAACCAAGGACTGGGATTGACTTGCAGTGATTTGCTGACTTTATTATGGAGACAATAATGGGGCTGAGCTGGAGGAGAGGGATTTCGGTGTTCTCTGCCTGGTGGGATGGCTTGGAACAGCACTGGCAGCGCTTCCCCAAGTTTTCAGCCCTTTTTTGCTTTGAGGAGGTAAAATCCTGAATGTACCTTGAGGGTTCATTGAGGAGAAGGACTTTTCCATCGCAGCTCTTGGCCCTGTCAGTAGCTGCAGAAGAAGAACATTGTAAGGAGCTATTCATCATTGCAATTATTTTATTAAGAGAACACCGTGTGCTTGGGAGCTGGAAGAGATGGAGCTTTGGGATGTTTTCAGCATTATAAATGCGGGTTGGTTACATCACCCAGCTTTTGAAAAATGGTATGTGCCGTCCTGGTGAGAAAGGATTTGCAGACAACCTTGGAGAGGAGAGCCAGGTGGCTGTTCCCAGCAGGGACAGCAGTGCCACTTGTCTCTGCCTCTCCCTCAGGAACGGGAAGAGAAATCCCTGGGCTCTGCCGGGGGGAATTTGAGCCTGTTGTGGGCTGGAGATGCTGGGATGGGCTCCTCGGGGGCAGGCACATCATTGCTGCAGGAGTTGGGTGAGCCCTTGTGTCAGGACCACAGAGCCCCATAGCCCAGCACTGCTCCCGGAACGCTCCTCGCGCTGCCAAACCCTAAAATGCTGCTCTCGGGGCTGGTTTGCAGATTTCTGTCCTGTGCAGGGCCCTGAGGGTTTTTCAGGGGTCGCCCACCTCGGTGCCACCCCGCCCTGCTGTGCCAGGGCTGGTGGCTGGTCCCTCTCAGGCTGGCAACTCCGGGTGCGTTATCGCGGCCGCGCGCCGGGGTAAAGTCCACCATGGGAAAATGCCCGGTGGACTTTTAACTGCAGTCCTCTGGAGAGCCCAGCTTAGAAGCCTTTAACTGTTTCGTGGCAATGTCTGCTGGAAGGTAAAGAGAGAGAATGGGGGAGACCGTGGGCTGCCCACCTGGGGTCAGCTCGCTGCAGCGAGGGCTCGCTGGTGGCCGTGCCAGGGTGGTCGTGGGGAGCGTGCCAGCTGGTCCTGGGGTCACCACTGCATGTGCCCACCCCTCCACTGGCTTTGCTGTCATACCCTCGGCTCTCGGCCCAGCTGTGGCCCCCCAAAATGCTGCTTTGGGCATGTGGGGGCTGTGCTGGGGTCACTGGACTGTCCTCCTCAGGACACAGCCGGTGTCCCTGCCCTGCTGTCCCTCACACTGTGTGGCCTCACCCCGTGGGTGGGGAGGGATGGGCATCACTCTGCAGCATCCTCACCTATGGGAAGCTGCATCTGGAGGTTGAAAGGGGCCTTGGCACTGCTGTTTTTGCTGTTCCCACGCTCTGATTTTGCCTCCTGCTTTAGCCACCTGAGTGCCTGGTGGGATTTATTTCAGCATCTTTCATCCTTCTTCCGTTTGCCCTTTCCCTCACTTTTGTTTTGCAGATTTTTTTCCCCCCTCCAAGGTGTGAGTCGTGTTTGCTCTGGGTGGGTCTGTGAGCCCTGAGCAGGTTCCCACTGCCAGCCCAGTGCTCGAGTGGTGCCTGTGCTGGTGACAGCAGCACAACCAAGCAGCCACCTCTCTGTGTCACGGGGCGATCGACCCATCCTCAGCGGGGACGGAGCCAGGGCGTGCTCCCAGAGGGATTTACAGAGGGAAATTCATGCAGGGTGGGATTCGTGTCCGTGGAGAGCAGCTCAGCGTGGGATGGCATCGCTGGCTGTCCCTGCAGGCATGGCTCAGTGGGAGAGTGGGGAAGCTCCCCGTGTGCCACCAGCTGTGCCCTCGGTGGAAGCGATTCCCGGGTGAGAAATTCCCGCTGTGGAAGCCTTTATTACCGGGCAGAACTAGGTTTGTTTTGTTTATCATCCATTTACTTGGCTTTGGAGGCATGCCCGGAGTTCTCCAATTTTGTGTGTGTGGATGTGTGATTTATTAGGATTCAGGGCTGGGGTTTCTTTTTTTTTCTGGTTTAATTTCACTTCCTCAAACTGACAGGCCGTTTGAACAAACTTCTTTTGGATAATTTCCTCTATAGTTTTAGAGGGCCTCCTAAAAATAAAAGAGAAAACATTGCAACATGGTCGATAATTAAAAAAACACCCCGTCTGCGACTGGCCTGGGCCCTGATTTCGGTAACGGAGAGAGCTCAGAGGGTGGAAAAAAACATGAGTTCACTTTTTGGGTACTTAGAGCTTTTGACAGCACTTCAGGGATCGCTGGCTTTACTTGTTTCTGTGTCGAGCTGCTCATGCCGTGATCCCACGCACACTCGGGCATGTTCTCCCCGTCCGCATGCGAGCGCTCCATTAAAAGCGCCGTGCGTGTCTAAAGCCCTGCCAGCTCCCGGCTTTGGTTTCCTCTCCTTGGCTCGATCTGTTCCGCAGCAGTCAGGAAGAGGGAGGAGGGAGGGGAGGAAAAAGAAAATCCATTTAAGAAACGCTGGGAAATGTAATGGGAGCCTCCAGAGGGCAGGGAGCAGGTAGGAGAGGGCAGAGCACCTGTAGCTGCCGTGAGCTGGGTATGCTGCCGGGTTCTGCCCGGGGTTTTTATGAGGATTTCGCAAGTGTGGGTTTCGAAATGGCTCAGAGAGGGTTTTTGCTGGGCGTTCTCCGGGCCTGTGGCGCCGGGAGCTGCCGGGGGACTTTTAACTGGGGGCACGCGGGGACCCGGGGGGCTGCGCTGTGCCCGTGCCTGTCAGCGCAGAGATTGAGATGAAGGAAAACTTCCTTTCCCACTGTCCCAGCTATAAAAGCATGAGAGAGAGAAAGAGAGAAAGAAAGATTTCCCCCAGGGATCAGCAGTGACAAAAAGGCTCTCTTTTGAAAAGCAGTGAGAGGAAAGAAGTGTGTCTAATCCTGCTGGAGAAGAAAGGGAGAACATCCCTCTGCTGCGAGCTGGGCAGGGGCTGGAGGGACCCTGGTGTGGAGGCAGCGACTCGGGGCTCCTGCCTGGCCACATCCTGCCTGGTGCAGAGGAATCCTCTGGGCAGGGGCAGGGAGGAGTTTTATTTCCTGGGATCCTTTTGGGTGGGCTTGCAGGAGCTGCTGGGAGCTGAGTGCCGTGGTGCAGGGTGAGGGCAGTGGTGTGAGGGCTGGGGAGATGCTGCTGGCTCATCCCCACGTTGCTCAATCCCTGCAGAGGAGCTCTGCTGGCACCCTGCGTGGGAGAGACTTGCACAGATTTTCTCTTCCCTTTTCCCCTTGGCTCTGGGACTGGAGGAGGCTGGAAAGGGGAGATGCAGCCCTGAGCGAGGAGGGATGTGTGTCCCCAGGGCAGGGATCCCGGGGACTGCCGCAATCCTGGATCCCTTTTCCCGGTGATACGGGGCTGTGCAGCTGGCCTGACTGGCTGTAGCAGCTTCTGCCTCTCCTCTCCTGGTACAGCCCTGTCACCATTTCCTTGGTGACAACCTGCTTGGCACAGGAGCTGCTCTGTCACCCTGTCAGTGATGGGACAGTGGTGGCTCGGCCGCTGGTCCTGTGCTCGCCACGTCCCAGCTGAGGCCACTGGGGTGTTTTTATTGCTGTTGTGGCTGATGATTTAGTTCCAGCAGCATCCGCCCCGTCTCGTGACTTGATTAAAAATTAAAGCAAACAGAGTGGTTTGGTGTGGCTGCTGTGAGCCCAGGGTCCCTTCCCTGAGCCCTGTGGGGTTCCCAGCCCATGGGCTGGGGACAGGGAAATCTAGGAATTGGGGTGTAAAGGTGGATGGCAATGGGATGAGCTGTCTGGCCAGGAAGGGATGGAGAGGTGGGTTCTGGGGTGGGAGCCATCAGTAGGATCAGGGTCCTTTCACAGACTGTAGAGCTCCTGAATGTTTATTTGTATCTCCTTGAGCTGAATAATGATAATTCCCAGCCAATAAAGTCCTCATTAGGCTGAAATTAATGAGTTTATGTTTCAAAATACAACAGCAGCAACACTCAAACCCACAACCCTGCAAAGGGAACTCCATCAAGAAGGGTTGGGTGGATGGGGCAGTGGTGTGATGGAGCAGCTGGGGAGGAAAACCAAGCTGGCATTGGGGTGTACCTGCTCCCTGCAGAGCCTGGTGGCGTGCTGCAGCATCGGGATGTGCTGCTGGAGGAGGATTTTGGAGACACCATCAGCATTTTGCTGTTGGAGGAGCTTGTGCTGGCTGGTGGGCGAGCATGGAGCATCCTTGTGTGCAGGGAGCTCGAGCCACATGGCTTTAGAGATAACACCTGTCATATCTCAGTGGCACTGCTGCCTGTAGGCTCTTCTTGGTGGCATTAGGGAACCAAGGCTGAAATTCTGGAGATCAGCCTGGGATGCCGCAGCGGACAGTTTCGGTGCTGGGAGTTTCTGCCCCGGCCCTTGGGGGAGGGCTTTGGCAGAGCCCACCGCCCTCTGCTCGTGTGGGGAGGGACCCAGTGACTCACGGACCCCTCGCAGGGAAAGGGGAGCAGGAAATTAGCTCATGGCTCTTGTGAAAGACAGAAGCCGACGTGATACCTATAATTAAAGCAGGTGTCAAGGAATGAGGTGCAAATTCCTCACGGGGCATCTCACCGGGAGGGAGAGCAGCGCCTGCTGCTGACCCAAAAGCGGCAGCTCCTCCTGGGTGAGGGGCTGGGGAGGGGCTGGTGCTGAGCCCCCGAGGATGAGGTGTGAGCCCCCAGCTCCTCTCCTTCCCAGCAGTAAGGAACTGATAATGGATGTCAAGGCTCTGTGTGTCCTGTCCCCATCCTGCTGCTGCGGTCAGCACAAGGGAAGCACCCGTGTGCAGCTGCGGGAGCGTGCCTTCAGTGGGGTGGTGTATCTGCCCTGGGCAAAAATCCTCCTGGGAAACGTGTGGGACCTTATCAGGGGAGAGGCAGGGGTAGAGAGCGAGGTGAGGGGGCTTTAGGGTGCAGTTTGGGAATTGCAAGGCAGCGGGGGCAGAGCAGGTTGTGGAGGCAGCGGTGGGGTAGGATGGTCTCGAGGGGAGACCCGAGTCCTCACTGGGGTTGGAGGAAACGCTTGGGGACCCGTCCTGCTGGGTGCTGGCAGCGTCACCTCGATGGCCTCGTTCCCCTACAGCGCCTGCGTTGCCCCCCAGCGCATCTGTGAGGGCAGGGAAACTGAGGCACGGGGATAACGTCGTGCGTTGGTTCAGTGTGAGTGCCGAGCGCGTGCGCCGTGCTCCCGCCTCTCGCACCGGTCCCTTCTTTTCCAGCCACTCCTGCCTGCGGTCCCTGGGCTGGTGCCAGGAGCACACAGCGTTCCAGGGGGTCCCTCCACCCCCCTCGGCACGACACCCCAGCTCCTTCCCTGGGGCTGTGGCACCTTCCCAGCAAACGCCAAATCTGCTGAGCAGACGGAAAAAACAGAAAAGAGGAAAAATGAAAAAGCACCCAGCCCAATAATATGAGGAAGAAATGCTGGTGTGTCCTGGGTGGATTAGCCGAGACTCCTCGCTGGATTCCTCCGAAGGGAGGTGCTCGTGCTGGAAGCCGGCCACCAGCCGGGCCTGCCGCATTTTTCCTGGATTCTCTTACCATTTGGGGACTGAACTTTAGTCTGAAAAATATGTATTTTTAACTTGGTTGTGTCTGAAGCTTGTCTCGGCTTCGGGCTGCTTGGCTTTCTCGTGGCCCGGCCGTGCACTGAGATGGATGTGACAGGAGGTGAGGGCTGGACTCTCCATCCCAGACTGGACCAGGAGGAGGAAGCGAGAGAAGGAAAGGTTTGTTCTGACGCAAAGAAAACCATTCCAGAAGCTGCCTCCTGCTTGGCCCAGTCGCCCAGCAGGAGTGTGGGGCAATGGCAATGGTGTGTCAGGACAACGGCAGCGCTGGTGGAGACACGGGCGAGACAATCTGCTGTTGAGATAGTTGTGGAAAACAAGGAAGGGATAAATATCTTGGAAAGGCCTGTAGCCCCAACGTGCAGGACTGACCCAGACACCATTGCCTTGGAAACAGGCACTGAACTGTGCAATATTCCTTTCTCCGGGGGCTCGTTTCCCTCCCTCCCAGCTGTGGAGCTGTCGCAGGACGCTGGCACCGCTGGAGGCCAGCGTGCCACCTGGGCTGGCCCCTGGCCCCAGGCTCAGCCTGGCAGGGTGAGAAGGTTCTGCTGAGGTCGTGCTCGGCTCAGAGCTCTGCAGGGCAGGGCCGAGGCGCGGTGGGCCCGTTGTTTATTGTAGGGTTGCCGGCCACAGCGGCTCTGCGGGGTGTCACTCGCTTCCCCTGCTCGGGGACGGAGCCTGCCCAAGCCAGCAGGACAATCCGGGCTGTGTTTTCATAATTAAAACAAATAAAACAAACCCATGCGCGGCGTTATTTACAGTACGGGCTCGGGAAGAGTCGAGCTGAATATTGTTTCCTCACCGAGTTTTTCCCTTTGTGGCTCACAAATGAGTTTGTTGTTGTTGGCTGCTCCCGAGGCCGCGGTCTCGCGTGCCGGGGCTGCTGCCGGCCCGCAGCGGGCGGCCTGGAGAGCTGGCGTGGGGTGGCCAGAGCTGGGCTCTGCCCACTGTGAGTGTCTTGGGGAGCTGGTGTGGGGTGGCCAGGGCTGGGCTCTGTCTGTCCTGAGTGTCTTGGGGAGTTGGCGTGGAGTGGCCAGGGCTGGGCTCTGCCCATCATGGGCATCCCTGGGAGTTTGTGTAGGATGGCCAGGGCTGGGCTCTGCCCACTGTAGGCACCTCAGGGAAGTGGTGTGGGGTGGTCAGGCCTGGGCTCTGCCCACTGTAGGCATCTTGGGGAACTGGTGTGGGGTGGTCAGGCCTGGGCTCTGCCCACCTTGCTGGTGTGGGTTTTGCTCCACGGCCCGTCTGGGATCGTCCCTGGAAAGCCACTTGGGAAGGGTGGCTGTGCGTGCCAGTGAGCGGGGTGTTCATGTGAAGGGAAGGGTTTTTGCTGCTTGTGGGACTTGCTGCTGGCACAGCAGGGATCTCTTTGGTGTGAAATCAAATGCTGGGGTTTCCTGCAGAGGGTTGGCAGGTGATTTTCCAGCAGGGACCAGCATCACATGCTGGTTGTTGCCTGCAGCATCCCTGAGAGACCTGCAGGGTCTGAGCCCTGGAAGTGCCGGAGGATCTGGCAGGACGGACAGGGGCTGTGGGCTCTGGGGCGAGCAGCTCTGGCTCCCAGCTCCCACACAGTGCTTTGATCCAGTGTTGTCCTGGGGATGGAGAAGGGCGCGTGGAAGGGATGCAGCTGCAGCCCTCGGGTGTTGCATCCACCCAGCAGCATTCGTGCAGCCTCAGGTGGTGCTGGGAGGGACGTCACTCACTGGGACGGGGAGATGCCCAGGGGTCAGCGCACACAGCGAGGGGACATGGATGTCCCCTCTCGCCGTGGTGTTAAATTTTTACCCTTCTGCTTTCAGGCAGGTATCAGCACGGTGGGGATGGGCAGGGAGGGCTGGGGTGCAGGGGAAGGTGAGCTCCTCCCTCGTGCCAAGCTGCAGGCAGACACGTTCCCGTGGGAAGCATATGGCAGGTAATCCAGTGCCAGATGGGAATCTGCTCCCGTTGCTCCAGCCCCCGGTGGGCCGGTGCAGCTCCCGCATGCACAGCGCTCAGCGTGGTGGCTGCATCCCTGCAGGGACAGCCCCAAAGCCACCCCTGGGAGGGTGGGCAGGGTGGCATGGCCGGATCCTCCTCGTATAGCCCTGCAGGAGCACCCTGAGCGCTGCCTGGGCACCGGGGCAGCCACTTGGGCACACACAGAGCTGGCTGAGCGCACCAGCCCCTGCCTAGTGGGGCAGGGCTTAAAGCTGGACTTAGGAGGTCAAAATCTGGCTAATGAGTTAATGGCAATTAATTAACTCCAGGGCACTTTACAGATATTAACTAATTGTTTTGCTGTGAGCGCGGTCTGTGCGATTACCCCACCTCACAGCCTGGGGTGTGGAGGAGCCTCACACCCGCGCTCGAGGTGCATCAACACCAGCCCTGTGACTGGAGCCAGGGCTAATTCTGCTCCTGATGATGTGGTGAACGCTCACCGGGGGCTTCAGGCACAGCAGGATCAGATCCCACTGTACATCCCTCTCTGTTTTTTTTGTGTAAGCTCCCTGCACCCCACAGACTTCGAACCCTGAGCATCTCTCTGCCTGCTCCGTCCCCATGAGCGTTCTAGGGGGAGGCAGCCGTAGCCACGATGTTCCTGGTAACCACCACCCACGCAGGCAGTCTTGTGTCTGCTGGCTCTTCGCTGTGCTCCCCAGAAGCTGCAGCAGCATCTGAGCAGCGTCTGTGGCACCCACAGTACAGTGCAGAGGGAGAGGAGCCCTCTGAGTGCTCCAGCTCCTCGCTGGGTGCAGGAGATGGTTTGGTGCAGGTGCAGCTGGTTTTAAATCCCTCTGGACACAGCGGTTTGGCCCCCGTGCACTTTCTGTTTGTTTGTTTATTTACTTCTTTTGGCGGCTGAGGAGTTTGTAGGAATGACTCAAACATCAACTTATTTTGTCAGCTTTTGGGGAAGGGATTAAATCTCAGAGCCCCATTGTGCGAGCAGAGCTAATTTTAGGCCTGTGAGCTTAAAATAGAAGAAAGGAAAGGCAAAAAAAAGGCAATAATTAGGCGTTTTTCCCTGGGCCAAGGAAAAACAGGCTGTGTGGTGGCCCCAAGGAAGAGATGTGGCTGCCCACAGCCAAGGTCAACACAGCTGCTCCTGGCTGGCACTGGGAAAGGGCACAGCAGAGTGGTGTGGGGTCAAGGTGAGGATTAACCCCCTGGTGTGATGGCACCTGGGTATCGTGGTGCTTGGCCAGGCTGAGGACCCACAGTGTGGTTGCTCATTCCACCCCGGTGGCCCAGGGCTGGTCTGGCTCCTGATGGAGCTGCTGGCCAGGCGAGGTGGGTCTTGTGTCCACCCTGTGCTGGAGGTGGCCCTGGCTGCTCTCAGCATCCTTCCCTCTCGACATGACAGAGGCAGAGGGGAAGTGTTCCTGGGATGGGGGGACACAGAGGCCGTGCGATCCCATTTCCTGGCGGGACTCTTCATCCCGTGAGCAAATATTCTGGTGGTATTAAAACGCTTGGGGTTTTCTAGCGAATCCAAGCAGTGCCAAGAACAATTCAGCAGCCTCCAAAACCAGCTTTCCCTGAGGATTACTTGTTCTTCGTGCCAGAATGATTGATGAGAACGGGTAGCTTCAGGTGACTCAGTCCAGCGTGACCCGATGGTCTCATCCTCGCAGCCCAGCAGGGACTGTGCCATGGGATCCCTGCTCTCCATGCAGCCCCTGGAGGAGGCTCATCAGAGCCTGACAGCTTGCAGGGCATCTCAGAAACATCCCATGAGCTTGTCAGCACTCTGTAATCTCCTTTCTCCCTCCTCTCCAGGAAATTTCTTGCAAAGGTGTTGACAAAGTCAGAGGATGCAGGGGCAGCTTGTGGTCAGCTCGGTCTCCCCGAGCACCCACCAAACCCTCCTGCTTCTGTCAGAGCCTCTCCTCACCTCTGGGAGCCTGGCTGGCTCAGAGGGGATGGAAAGCTGCTCCTAATGACAGAGCAGGAATAATTCTGGCTGTTACCTTGATAACAAAACCAGCAAACGCCGCGAGCTGCCTTTAAACTGCCAGAAGGAGCAAAAATGCAAGGCATGTGTTTAGGGAAAGCTTCAGTCTCTGGGTGTTTTTGGGAGGAAAAAAAACATACACAAGACTGTTTGCTTTTGGTTGAAAGCTCTTTTGTGATCCCCCTCTCTTGGATGGCTCTGTGACTTTCGACAGCTCCTGCCGTAGGTGGATGTTTGTGCTTGGAGATGTTTTTCCATATGCTCCTCATAGCTCCGCTCGCGGATTTTGCACATGGGCTGCAGGAGAGAGGTAGGCTGCTCTAATATCATATGATAATGTGAAATTAGCTCCACTTTACATAAATTGAGACACCCAGGCGCTTCTAGGCCTGGGTAGGGCGCGCTGGAGGTTCCTGCCCTCCTTCCCCTCTGCTGGGAAAGGAGGCAGAGCCCCGGCGCTGGCTGGCAGCAGGGTCCTGGATCTCTCCGTGCACACACGGCTCTGTTCTCCCGTAATCCACTGCCAGCTGAGGGTGAATTCCAACCCGCGGTGGAAATTTAGGTCAAAGGTGCTTTTAGTTCAGAGGAATATGATCAAATTAGGGCCTTTTGTGTTTGCCTGTGTTGTTTTTTGTTTTTTTGGTTTTTTTTTTTCTGAAGGGAGTTGCGTAGGCAGGGCTGCAGGAAGAGCTTGGCACATAAAATGGGCAGATCCTGACCATCCGTAAATCAGGACAGAGCTGCCTGTGCCTGTGGCGGGGCTGGAATTTCAGCTGGAAAGGTCAGAATTGGTCCAGAGTTGGTCTTCAGCCAGGGGGAGGTGAGGGTGCAGCTGGCAGAGCCCCTGAGTGTTTCCCCCAAGCCCACCCCCAGGGCTGGCTCAGGGACTTCCCTGAGGCCTGGGAGGTGGAGGGATTAAAATTTTGTCCCTTGGGAACAGCAACGTCATCCTGCTGGTTGTGAGCTGGGAGGCTTCCACCCAAGTCCCTGCGGTCCTGGGGAATGGGGGAACTTTGTTCCTGCCACCCCATTGCCCACCTCTGCCGGGAAGAGCTGATGGGGTGCTCCCTCACCCAGTGTCACCCAAGCTCCAGGTGGGATCCCATGGAAGCTTCCTTTGGTCCTGCTTGTGCTGTGGCTGCCCTGCTCTGTGCTCCTCTGTGCCTCTTCCAGCAGGGCCTGTTTGGTGTCACCCCCTCGGTTTTCCAGCCTTTGGTGTCATTTCCAGCTCCTGGTCCGGTGGGCAGCTGCTCACTGGAGGCAGCACCGCTCTGGCTGCGCTCTGGGCCGGCAGGAACAGCCAGGAGCAGAGAGGAGGCACAGGGAAATCCAGCCTTTTGCTGACAGCAGGAGTGAGGAGCAGGGAGGAGGGCAGGAATTAGGTTTGTGCTTAAGCACCTCATCCTCTGGCACCTCTCTGCTGAGAGGAGATTGCTGTGTTTGTGCCAAAAATCGGCTGTTGTGCTATTGGGGCGTTCATCAGCTCCGTGTCTGCAGCACAGGAGCATCCCCACAGCCGTGGGAGATGCTCGGGGTGCTCCATTCCGTGACGCCCTTTGGGAAGCACCAGGGCTGAGCTGAGAGTGGGGAGGGAGAGGTCTCGGTGCTGCTCAGCCCTGGAGGCTGGCTGATAAAACCTTCCCCGGCCGCCGGAGCTCGGTGTTCGTTTCTGGGTGTTCGCAGAGTGCTCAGGCCGGGGAGGCAGGCGCGGTGTGGGGGCATTCCCTGCCCCAGCATTCCTTGCCCCGGGAGCGTGGCCCATGGGAACGGCGCCCGTGGAGGCACGGGGAGCTGGGCCCAGTGAGGCTGCGGCTGTGGGGCTGAGCCTGCCCCGTGGGGTGGTGTGCTAAATCCCACTGCTGTCCTGCATCCCACTGCCATCCTGCATCCTACTGCCCTCCTGCATCCCACTGCCATCCTGCATCCTACTGCCATCCTGCATCCCACTGCCCTCCTGCATCCCATTGCTATCCTGCATCCCACTGCCCTCTTGCATCCCACTGCCATCCTGCATCCCACTGCCATCCTGGCCCCCATCGCTCTCCTGCATCCTGCTGCCCTCCTGCATCCCATTCCCCTTCAGCATCCCATTGCCATCCTTCATCCTCTTTCCCTCCTGCATCCCGTTGTCATTGTTCGTCCCATTGCCATCCTGTGTCTCACTGCCATCCTCCATCCCATTGCCCTCCTGCATCCCTTTTACCTCCTGCATCTCATTGCCATCCTGGACCCCATTCCTGTCCTGCATCCCATTTCCCTCCTGCATCCCGCTGCCATCCTTCATCCCATTGCCAATTGTTCATCTCACTGCCGTCCTGCATCTCTTTCCTCTCCTGCATCCCACTGCCCTCCTGGTTCCCATTTCCCTCCTGCATCCCACTGCCCTCATGCCCAAGCCGTGCAGTTCTCACTTGTGGGCAGGAGCAGGCGAAGAAGGGGCAGCTACGTGGCCAGTTCTCACTGTAAATAGCCTAACCCCCCAAATCCTGTGGTTGGTTTTTTATGCTTGGTTCTTTTCTGAAGAAATCCATGAGTTGGCATTGCTGTCTGAGGCACCGCAGCCTCCTAAAACCTGTTTGTTTTCATTCTGACATTAACACAAGGTCTAAAATAAGCGCTGCAATTCCCAGGCCCGTTTGCGATTAGCGATAGGCAGGAGTGAACCATTCATCTTTACATTAATTGTGCTGGGGTGGGTTGGTTTTTGTGGGGTTTTTTGTTTTTTGGTGTGGTTTTTTTTATTATTGATGCATAATGTATGATGAGAAAAAGTGAAAAAAATAATTAAAGTCTGAAGAGCGCTGCATGGATTCATTCATTATGAAATCTGGGTCAGCAGCCGGAGAAAGAAAACAAGGAAGGGGGGGCTGCTGGAGTGGAAAAACAGGACTTCAGAAGCGCTGCAGGCACGGCAGGAATGCGCGAAAGGCCCTTTGCAGGCAGCCTGGGAAATCCGAAGTCGCATCGTGGCTGCCCCCCGAGGAGGAGCGCGCCCGCCGGGAATGGGAGGGGGACGCGGCGGGCTCGGCACGGCCCTGGAGAGGGGATTCCCTCTCCTGTCTCTCTCTGCTCGTGGCTGCTCCCTCAGCCGTGGGGTGGGGGCAGGCGCTGCCGTGCTGAGCCAGCAGATCCTGCGGAGGTGACGGAATGGGCTGTGCCGGGGGTTCGGGGCTCAGCAGCAGCGGGATCCCAAAGGGCTCTGCTGGCTCAGAGCATCCCTGTGCCACGAGCATCGCTCTGTCGTGAGCATCCCTATGCTATGAGCATCCCTGTGGCGTGACATCCCTGTGCCATGAGATCCCTCTTCCATGATGTCCCTGTGCCATGAGCATCCCTGAGCACATTTCTCGGATTTTGGGATTCCAGCCCTTGCCTGGGATGCAGCTAATTGAATTGCAAAGAGCGTGGTTGAAACTTGGAGTCTTCCCCGCTGGCAGGAAGCGCAGAGATTTCAAACCGTGCTTTTGTGCCGGTTTGGGAGAAAAAAGGCAGGATTTTTTGGAATTTAATCACAAGATGGAAATTCCCCTCCTTCCTCTTGCTCCTTCGGCAGGAAATATGGCCCAAATTGATCAGACTTTGCAAACAATCAGCATTCATCCTTGGGAAATAATTTTCTGACGCAGTCCCATTAAGTGCTCTTCTGAGCAAGCACTCTCCATCCCAGTCCCCAGCAGGACGGAGTTGTGATCCCAGTGGGAGCTTTTGGGCTTTCCCTTCAAGCAAGTATTAATTCAAGCAGCGTCAGGAGACCCTTCCTCTTGTTTTAGCCCGCTGAGCAGCCACAGGATTCACGTGCTGCTCCGGGGGAAGCCCTTTGGTCTGGCTCAAGCACCCGCTGGGTTTTATCCCTTCTCCGAAGATCCGTTCCCTGCTCTCCCGCAGATCCGCTTGCATCATGTGGGAACCATAAATAAATGGCAGTTGAATTTAGCTGCCTGCCTTGCGGGATGATATAATCCTGTGTGCAGCAGACACGGCAGGATGGGGTGGGTTTAAGGAGGGATGGAAATGCGCATTGATCCCCTGGCTGCTGCGGTGCACATGGAGCTGCCTTTCCCTCCCAGGGAACTTCCTGGGGCGGATCCAGCTTCGTGCTGGGGCTGTGGTGGTGGGCACGAGTGGCACAAACAGAGCTGGTCGAATCCAGGAGGTCCCTCGAGGGTCTGTGGCACGCGTTGGGGTGTCCAGCAGTGCACCCAATCCTCCTTCCCTGGGCAGCAGCATCTCCAGCTGTCACAGTTTCCCTCGGGGGATCTGGTTTCCCTCCCGCAAAGAGCAGCCTGATTTAGTTCCAGGCTATGCAAAAAGGGCTGCTTTGGGATGGGGAGCGCCGGGAAGAAACGGTTAAACCGGAGATGCCGGGATGTTTTCCCACACGGTGAGTGGTGGGGGAACACAGAACTCGTGTTGGATCGGAGAGAATAACGCTCGTAATTTCCCTGTGATTTAATAAAAATGTAAATTGACTTGGGGCGGGTGACTCACTCCGGAGGGTGGTGTCGATCAAGATTAATTGGTGGCTGCGCAGAACCAGTTGGGGTTTGTTCCCTCTCCTCAAAGGCAACTGGAGTGGCTCTGTGGTGATGGTGTGGCAGTGGTCTGGCCCCAGGGTTGCCAGATTCCCCTCCCAGATACCTGCTGAGCCCCTCATCCCGTTTGGCCCCAACGTTTTGGGGCAGGGAATGGTGGGCAAAGCCATGGTGGCTTTGTCCAGCGTTGGTGGATGTATCCCATTGGGAACCCAAGCCCTGAAAACTGTCCTGGTGCCAACAGGGAGCAGATCTCTGCGCAGGACTCGTTGTGGGGCAGGATTTGGCCCCACAGCAAGAGGGTCTCCCATCCTCCTGCTCCTGCCAGGACGAGCGAAAGCGTGCCAGGACACTGCACTCTGACCCCAGTCCAGCTCTGGACACTAACGGATTACAAATAACAATAATAAATGACAGGAGATGGGATAATCTACCTACTGTAATGTTGTATTACCGTGGCTGTTAGTTATAGATTAATGTATAATTGTATTACGTTGGCTACATATGCATAAAGCTCGTGCTGCGGGGCCTTGGCCAGCCTTTAACTCTCTGTGGTTCGCCAGGAAACTTCGGGGGTTTGATCCCACGCGTCCCAGGAGCCCTCTGCCGAGGCATCTCCCGCGTTTTTGCAAGGCAGGAGCGTCTCTGCTGCCTCACGTGTGCTGCCCAGCCCTCCTGGAGCGCCGTCTCCCCGGGACGCGGGTGCAGAGATGCGCTGCTGAGAGCAGGGATGCGGGGAACGCTGGGCACGAGGGGTTTGTGCAGTTGGCAACAGCAGCTCAGGGAGAAGTGGGAAATAAAGCCCCCTGCATCCCCCTGCTCCCACCACTTTGGCGTCACACCTGAGCGGCGCCAGGCGGGGCCGTGAGGGCTCCCCAGCAGATCCTTGGCGTGACCAAGACCCAGTTCTGTCGCGAGTAATGAAGTGCGAGCCCTTCCCTTCAGTTATTTTTAATGCGGTTCTGCTCAGGCTCGGCTAAATCCGAAGGAGCTGCCTCTTGTTGGCAGAGCCTCCCCCTGCGCCGCCGCACGGCTCGGCTCAGGGTAGATTACTCACTGGTGTGAGGCTGGATGGGCTCGGATCCGTTTGGTTTTGGGCTTGCCTTGCTCTGCTGAGCACGGATGTGGATGGTTTCCCCGATGTTGTGACTGGAGTCAAGGGTTTGGGGGATCCTCATCGCTGCCTGTGCCGGGGCTGAAGCGTGGGGCAGGCAGGGAGAAGGGGATTTCACCCTTCCAGGAGGGTTTTCCAGCTGAGGAGGATGGTCTGAGGGCTCTGTCCTTGCCCTGGGTTTTAGCAGCTCCAGCCCCACTTGCTCTGCTCTTCCTGGGAACGTTGATGTGCTCCTCACTCGTCCCATCCTTTGCTGAGCAGGGCCTGCAGGATGGGCAGTGTGGCTTTGGGAGGGATGGGAGCTGGGAATTCCTGCCCTGCTCCCCTTCCCACCCCTGTGCAGCCCTCCCTGCCGTCCTGCCTTTCATTCTTGATCCCTCTCTCCCCTCTCCTCCCGAGAGCGCGAGAAGCAGAGGCAGGAAGCGCAGGCTGCTGCCAGATGGCTCGAAATGCAGCATCTGTAATACTTTATCAGAAGAAATTGCGGCCGAATCGCTCTCCCTGATTAAACAGCCTGGCCAGATCCTCCATGAGCCAGCTGGACAGCCTCACCCTCTCACGACAGGAGGGGAAGCCACGGGAGCTGGGGACGTGGGAAGGACGGTGGCAGTGGGATGCTTGGATGGGGAAGGGGTTGGACTGGCCTCCAGCAGCGGGCTGGGTGTGTTGCCACCTCTCTGGGCAACTCCTGTGTGGTGCCAGCTCCTGCTTTTTGCTTCCCCATGGGCATCCATGGGGTCTGGAGGTGAGCAGCCCTCCGAGAAGGAGGTGCCGAGAAGTTGATGTTTCCCCTCTTGTTGGTTTTCCAAATCTTTTCCCCTTTGGAAAACAGCACGGCCATGCCCAAGCCGCCCTGTGGGCTGCTGATGTTTTGCTTTTGGAAGTTGTTGTGAGCAGGCAGAGTGTGAGGGATGCTCCACTTTTGGAAGTTGTTGTGAACAGGCAGAGTGTGAGGGGTGCTCCAAACCCCCGGCGCTGGGTGGAGCATCCCCCCAGTCCCTGCACCCCTGAGGCTGGGGATGCCATAAAAGCGCCTGGGAAACGGGAGCGGGCAAGAAGGGAAACTGAGGCAGGGCGGAGGGTGGCTCTAGGATCTGAAAGGTCGTCTGGAATGCTAGTGAGAGTTAGATCCAGAGTTTAAGCCTCTGAGCAACCTGTCCTCTGGCTCACCCTGCCCTCGTGCTTGTTCTGAGCGCAGTGGCCAAAGCGCAGTGCTACCGGTTTCAATGGACTTGGCGTGCGGGCGGCTTTGCGATGAGTTCACTCTGGCTGGCTGGCGAAACGCGGGCGTGGACTAATGCCACTGATTTCCACTAATGCTGGTGGAAAAATCTCCTGCTGGCGTGAGCAGGGGCTGCTTTCCCGGACTGCTGCGTGCGGGGTGGGGAGAGGGGAACGCGCTGCCTCGCAAAGGAATTCGTGTCCAGGCGTACGGAGCTGCTTTCTTCCCTGATTTGCTTGAAGGGCTGACCAGATTTTTTCCTAAATGGAAAACAGGAGGAATCTGTGCTCCTAAATGCACGGAATTAGCTGTTGGCTGGGAGGAAGTTTGTGTATGAAACACATTAAAAAGGGGAGGAAGGTGTTGAGTGTCTGCGTGTGAGAGGGGGAGATCTGGTGTCTGACATGGGATGCTTTTGGCCTGAGCTGTCCTGCGTCCCCATCCCACATCCCTGTGCCTCCCCACCAAGCCTGCAGGGGCCCAGCCAGTTCTGGAACCCGCCTCAGGCACAGATGTGCTCGTCCCTGTCATCCCTCTGCCCTTGGTGGGGAAGAAATGCTCAGCCCAAGAAAAGCAGCAAAAAAGTACATTTTCCACTGGTGTCCAGTGGGATTTAGCTGCAAGGATGCAGGTGGAGCAGTGACTTGAGCGGCACTTGGGGTCTCCCAATCGCCTGGGGCTTAGGAAGGGATGCAGCCATGGGATCCTGCATGAGGAGGATGGAGCAGCAGCTTCCCTGGATGCTGGAGCCTTCCTCCCTTGCCAGCCTCACGGGGGCCTGGGCCAGAGGAGGGGAACTGTACACCTGGAGAAACATTATCCCTTCCCTTGCCCATAAATATTTTACGAGCAGATTAAAAATTGAAGCCAAAATGAGCTCTGCCATCAGAAGAAACCGGCTCGGTTTCAAGTTCTGTTTAAGTATTTTTCTTTATAATGTAGCTGTGTCAATTAGAAAATGACATTGCTATTTAAAATGCTGTTCCGTAGCCCTCTTTAATTAAGGCAGCGATATAATACCAATCTGCTCTCATTAATGAATTTTTAACAATCAAAATGAGAGCTGAATGACGCACAGTTGGATTTGCAGCGCGGGTGTTTTCTCTGACGGCGCAGTTAAAGGAGCAGCGGCTGGAGAGGGGGGAGAGGCTGCTCCTCCTCGGGCTGAGCATCTGGAGAAGCATCTCAGCTGCTGCTTGGTGGGTTTGGAAGGGCTTCATCCCTCTGTTGGCCTTGGAGAATTGTCCTGGAGGGAGAAAATCCTTCTAAGGCTGGTGGGTGGTTTTGCGTGAGCGCTGGGAAAAAGCAAAGACACCAAAGTCCTGAGCAGAGACATAACTGAAAATAGAGATGGGAGCGGGGTTGTGAGCCCAGCGGCCACCTCAGGGTCACATCCTGCCTGCTGCAGGGTGTCCTCACTGCCCAGACTCGCTGGGCATCCTTGGATCCCATCCCTGGCCCAGTTTTCCCCGGAGATCCCACGATGTCTTTTGCTGTGGCAGTAAAGTGCGTGATGCAGCGCCGGGGTGTGCGGCCTTCCCACCCCAAATAAATCCCTAATTTCAGCCCTCTTCCCCACAAAGTGTTTCTGTTTTTGTTTTGACACGGCAGGGTAGGTTAAAGATGCTCCTGCACCTCGGCTCCTGCTAATTGTCTCCCACTGTTTGATCAGGAAGCCTTTTTTCCCAGTGGTTATTATCTGGGATTGCTGAAGGAGCTCTCTCTCCCCTCTGCTTCTTCCTTCAAGGAGGCAAAACAAAAACAGGAATTTGTTTGAATAATAAAAAAATTAACCAGGCGTGAAAAGCTTAAGCGTAATCATTTCCGTGGCCTGCTTTGATTTGAGCTGATATGATTTGTTTGCTCTCTCATCCTTCCTCCCCGTTTCCTCTTCAACACCCACTCCTTGCTCTGGCCTTTCCCTGGCGAACAAATTGGGTATTTTAAGAGCAGTGCATGAGCTTTCAGCTTTTGCCCAGCAGTGCATGGAGCAGCATCCCTGGGATGCTGTTGGAGCAGCAGAGCTGCAGGCTGGATCAGTCCAGTGCTCCAGCCCAGTATCCAAGAGGATCCAGCCCCAGCTGGGCTGGGGTGGAGATGCAACAGGGATTTCTTCAAATCCCATCCTTCTGGTGTCCCCCTGCTCCCCTGGGGTCTGGTGACACTCCTGGGCACCTTGCACCCAGGTGAGCCACACCTGTAGCGAGCTTGCTTTGTAATTGTCACCAAAGTTTTGCTTTCCAATAGTTTTGTGTAGAGCTTGGAGTGACCAGCCCGGAGGGGCTGGAGCTTCCCCCACCTCCCTCCCGTGCCAGAGAGTTGGGTGAGTGGGTTGAGGTTTCCTGGCTGGGTTTTTGTTGCCATAGGGAAGAGAATTGAAGCCTGGAAACCATCCTGTGGGTGCAGGGAGGAAGTGTCAATGTCTAGGAAAACAAGGAGAAAATAGCAGCGGCAGCACCGCGCCACCGCCCGAGCCCGGCAGGAGTCGGGACAAACCCTCCTGGCAGATGGGAAAGGCCAACGGGGTCGTGTTTTGGGGTCGTGTTTGTCCTTCCTGGCACTGCTGGCATGCCAGGATGCCAGCCAGCAAAGCCATGGCCCGGGAGCAGGGCAGCCACCCCAGGAGCTCCAGCTCCATTCCCTTCCTGCAGGGCTGGGAGAGACAAGAGTGTGTTCACAGCGAAAAATAAGGGAATATGGAATATATTCTCTGCTGATTTCAGGAGGAGGAGAGAGAAGCCAAGGGCGTCTTTGAGCTTTTGCCCAGGAATAGCCAGGGATCTGCTTGCAGGCTTACATCCCACTGCCGATAATTTTGGAGCTGAATCATCTGCATTTGTGCTGCTCCCGAGACAGCGTCAGGAATACGCATCCCCAGGGTGTCAGAGGCACATTTTTGTGGGTTGACAATGGATCTGATTAAGAAAAAACAACCCAAATGACATCTAAAGCCGACAGCCTTGAAGTCTGGACTCCTGTTGCTCGTTCCCCATTCAGACACCCGTAGGGACGAGCGTGGCCGTGGGTCGTACAGCAGAGCTGGAGCCAGCTCCGGGCTGGGGGATGGTTCAAGCCCATCTGCAAACGCTGAGGGAGAGGAGGTGGAGGGGTGGGAGGTGCACTTTGGAGTGGTTTTGCTTCAGCCTGCGCGTGGGGGTGGCCCCAATAACGCTGGAGCCGCTGTGGGGCCGGGAAGGGCTCCTGTGGGTGCGGGGCAGGGAGCAGGTGGAGCTGCACTGGCAGCGCCCCCGGCCACCAGCTCAGGTGTGGGGTCACTCTGACCCCGTGCCAGCACCGAGGGGTCAGCCGGCGGTCACAGGGCCTGGCACAGCGAGGGCAGGTGTGCCCAGGCAGGGCATTCCCTGCTGCGGCTGTCCTGAGCGTCCATCAGAGCTGTCCTGAGCGTCCATCAGAGCAGGTTAACGTGAGCCGTGCACCAGGCAGCGGGGACTGACCGTGGCTGCACCTGCCTGGGGCCGGGGCAGTGCAGGGGCAGCTTAACCCGTCCTTCCCCGGCAGCAGGAGGAGAGAGAGGAGAGGCTGGATGGAGCTGAGGAAGCACGGCTGGCCGGCCCTGCCGACAGCAGAGCTCTGGCTGCTCCCCAGCAGGCGCGGGGGGACAGATTTCTCCGAGCAGAGAAATGCCTTTTGTCACCCAGCCTGGTGTCAGGCGTGGGCCACGGGGCGTCCTCTGTCTGACATCGCTCCTGACCTGCAGGGCCGGCAGCCTCTGAGCCTTCTGCTCCTGGAGGGGGGAAGATGAAACCAGAGGGCCGGTGAGGGTGCAAATTGCTGCTTAAGGGGACCCCGGAGGGAAGCTCCCGGGGCTGCTCCGCAGGGCTGTGGCTCCGCGGCACAGCCCGCCGGCTGGTGTCCCCAAAGTGCCACTGCCAGCCCTCCTGGGTGGGCAGAGAGCTCGCTGTTTGTCACCAGTTTGTGAGCCAGGCTGCCAGGTGATTTGCTGTGCCCAGGACATGCCAGCTCATCGCCGGGATTGTCACCGAGTTTCACCAGGGCGTGGGAACTTCCTAGTGCCAGGCTTGCGGGTGGCTGTAGGGATTGAGCTGGCACATTCGCCTGCCCCACGCCAGTTTGTTTTCTCCTTCTCCCTCCTTATGTGACTTTTCCACTTCCTGGGAAGTCCCTTTATTCCTTCTCCCACTGATTTGCCATCCCTGCAGCTCTTGTGGCAGAGGCACCTGGGGAGCTGGGACAGAGCTGGCTCAGCCAGAGGACGCTGCAGCTCCCCCTCCATCCTCTCACACCTGCTCTCTCTCAGCCAACGAGTTTCATTAACGTACTAATTAGGGTTAAAGTACTAATTAGAGTGTCTGTGCCGTGTCCTTGGGAAGGCTGCTTGGCTCCTGGGTGCTAATGGAGCTGCTGTCACAACAAACACCAGGCACACGTGCTGCTCCTCACCCAGCCCAGCCAGGATCCCGGGATTCTGCTGCCCACACCATGGGACAGGAGCTGGTCCTGGCAGCATTCTCTGTCCCTGTGTGCCTCGTGGGGGACAGAGCAGGGCCAGCACTGCCTCTCTGCGTGGCCCCAGCTGCACCCCCCCACCAGGACAGACAGCAGACTCCTGCCTTCACCCCTTGTCCATGGCTGAGGCTGAGTTTAAGGGGTGGTTTTGAATATATTTTCTATTATTTCATATATTTTAGTAGTAAATTTTCTGCTAAGTGGTGCTTTGGAAGGTCAGACATGGTTTGTGAAGTCTGGCTGAATTCGGTGAAGTTTGATCTCCCCACAGAGGGCTGCAGTATTTTTAATACCTCTTCCTCTTCTGCTCAACCTTCCCCTTCAAAATACCATTTTCCCCTGTAAAAATAGACCGGCGTGGCCAAACAGCCCCCAGATGACACTCAGAGCTCGCATTGAGCTCGGAAGAAGCGTTGCAGCTGGACAACAAAAACATTTTTCCCTGCTTCTTTGGACTCTTGAAAAACCTGGAGGTTTGGGGCTTTGTTTTAACCCCATCATCGCTCGCCTTTGCTGGTCCTTCTTTTCCAGCAGGAAGCCAGGAGCCGTCTCCGGGAAGCTCCAGGCGGGATTGCTGTTTGCCTGCATGGCACTTTCCGTGTCTGAGCAGCATGTTCCTTGTGTTGTCATGAAACAGAAGAACAGGATAATTAAATTGCCCTTTTCCCAGCAAAACGTTCCCGTCTCGGCTCCGCGGCGGGCCGGGGCTGTGGCTCGCTGCCAGCCGCACATGCCTGGCTGCTGATGGGAGGTGTGAAAAGCGCCGGGGAGGAGATGGGGTGGTGATTAGTGGGGGGAGGTCTGTGGGGATTTGTCATCCCCTGGAAGCAGCGGCCCAGGGGATGCCACCGAGGGGTCCTTGGTGGCCCCGCCGGTAATTCCCAGCCTTTAAGCTGGGGCTGCTCGAGGGCTGCGGGCGCGGATAATCGAGATATTCTTGTCCTTAAGCCTCTCAAGGGTTGCAGGTCTTAAAAAGGGCTCCGGCTGTCGGCTTGGCTCGGGCTGGGCTGGCGGGGCATTACAGGGGGGGAGCAGTGGGGCAGCCAGG
>VZTI01001517.1:326766-338082 GCA_013397865.1 Struthidea cinerea
AGGCTCAGCAGGTGATGCCCGTGGCAGGGGCTGGATCAGTGCGGCTTTGGCGGCTGCTGCCAGGGAGATGCTCCCAGTGTTGGGAGCGATCCTTCGGGAGCAGCCGGGCTCTCCTGCCATCCGGGATCCTGGTCCCTCTCTGGGGTGCTGATGTTCCATCCCTGAACTGTAACAAGCTCATGTAAAGGCAGAATTTTGCGTTTCTGCTGTTAGCCACCCTTCCTCGCCTGCTTTCTTCTCTCCTCTCCTGCTCCTCCACCCTCTGCCACCCCGGATCCTGGGATCCATCAGTGTTACTGCTTTGCCTTCAGCTATGACCCTCCAAGAGCTGGCTCTCCCCTGCCGTTGTCACCCCTTCGTGTCCCTCCCCTGGAATATTAACGCCACAAATTACAAGCGACAGCCTGGGCTGGAGCCCCCGTCGCTCAGGCGCTGGCTGGAGGACGTGTCGGAGCAGGGATGGGACACGTGGTGGCTTTGTGCTTCTCCTCAGGGCTGTGTTTTGCTTCCAGAGACAGGGGAGCAGCTGAACCCACCTTTAAAAGTGGGGAGGTGGAAGGGTAGAGCAGCAAGGCTGGGATTTTCATCCTGCTTGGATGCAGGCTCCTTCCCACCTCTGTGTCCGTGGATATGGGGCTTTCCTCTCCTCCGTACAGACAAGTCCAGCTTGGCCGTTGTGTCTCCTTCTTTGCAAACTCCATGGGTGCTGAGAATCCTGGAGCTGGGCTGGGAAGGAGTTCATGCCATCCCGATCTTTGCTGTGTGAGGAGCTGAAGGATTTCCGTGTTCGGTGGATGCCGGGATGGCTCCTGTGCGGGGAAGAGCAGATGGGAGGGGGATTACGGGCGGCTTTTTTGCACGCGTGCGTGCCCACGTGCAGCCAGGCAGGCAGGGATGGGGACTGTGTGGCACTCCTGAGCCTGGCGCCCTCTCTGCACTGACAGGAACACGGGGGAGAGCGCAGGAGACACTTGGGCACAGCTCTGGGGGTCTGCAGTGGTCGGGGGCAGCACTGGGGACGCGGCTCTTCTCGCTGGGCTCATGCTGCTCAGGGGGGTGCAGCCACTCAGGGGTGGGATTGCTTCGGGGGTTATGGGCAGTGTGGTAACGTGGGTTGTTGTCCAGTTGGTTTTTAGCCCTACTAGGGTCATTCCATGCCTCAGTTTCCCCCAGGAGTGAACGGGGGAAGTACGGAATGGGACAGCTGTGGCTGGCTGGAAGGTCGCTGCCCGTGCTGGATGCACCAAATCGTTGTGAATCGCGCCCTGCTGTGGCAAACAGCATCCTGGGTCATCCCATTGCTCCCAGAGCTTGGCGGAGACTCAGACAATCTCGGGAGAGCGGCTGCCAACCAGCCCGTTTGGCTTTCGCAGTGGCAGCGGCAGCAGGGGAGGGAGGGAGCGGCGGCACCGGCAGTGCTGCTCCGAGCGAACGCAGCCGGGGCTGCGCTTTCCTCTCCCGTTCCCCCAGCGATGCGTTCCCAAGGTTTTTGTTTGAGCTGTGCCCTACCAGCCCCCCGGGATGGGTTTGGGAAGGGCCACGGCGGCACGGGCAGGGCAGGGAGCGGGCGCTGCTGCCCGCGGGGCGCTGCTGGAGCCGACCTTCCCTGTCCGCTGACCTTCATGCCCATCAGCATCAGCTCTGCTGCCTGTCCACGCCCAGGGATGCTGGCAGGGCTGGGCTGGGGGGCTGGGCAGCCGTTCCCGTGGGGGCTCTGGGGGCTCGGCAGAGCTGCAGGGAAGTGGGGGTGCGCTGGGGTGGATAATTCAAGGATTTTGGCTCGCTGGCAGAGGTTAAGAGGGGAGCCATGGGATCTGTCGGGAAAATCGTTAGTGGGAACCTCTGCCGTGGTGCTGCTCGTCAGCCTCCCCTCACCCCGGCCCACCCACATGGCCAAGGGGAGGGTGGGAGGCACAGCTGAGGAGCAGCCGCTCCCCATGGCGTGTCCCTGGAGGAAATAAGGATGCAACTGGTGTGGAAAATCCATATGGAATAGGCATCCCCAGAGAAGCTGGGGAGGTCTGGGCACTGGGTGCTGCCCAGCCTTGGCGTGATGGGGACAGGATCCATGTAGGTGTCGGTGTAAAGATCCCTGGGAAGGGCAGGGAATGCTCCCTGTTCCCAGACCTCTTCTTGGGGTCTCCCTGCTCGGCTCCAGCTCTCCAGAGGGCTGTTTGGGTGTTACTGACTGAAGCCCCTTCATGGTCACCAAGGGACTGTTGGGGGAAATTGCCTTCTTCAGCCTATTCTGTCATGACTTTCTGCCACACTGGGGGACAGGCTGGGGGGGGCACTCAGAAATGTTTTCTCGGAGTGCACAGGAGACCCCTGAGCTGTCACCCAGGGTCATAAGAGGAGTTTTGGACCAAAGCATCACCAGCTGCCTGTGTGGAGGACCCCGGAGCATCCCCTGAGCTGACGTTGCCCCATCCTCTGCATGGTCCTTGAGCCATCCCGTTCCCACTGATGCCCAGGGAATGCCATGAGGAAACGGGTGGCAAAACCACAATGCCGAGGCCTCCCCAGTGCTGCATCCAAAGTTACCTCAAGCAACATCTTCCCTTTTTTTTGGGATCATTTAATAAACCAAGCTGCCGGAACAATGGGCTGAGCTCCCCATCCGCTGGATTACAAATGAGAAGAGCCATCACCCCGCTTGGGGTACCCCAATTTCCACAGGCTGCCAGCGTGGAGACGTGTAGGGCTCCTGGTTGAATTCATCAGTGCTTTGCTGCATGGTCCCTGTCCCTGCCCCGTGTCACCCGTGCCTGTGCCAGCCCCGTTTTGGCCCCTCATGCCAGCTGAGCTGAACCTGAGTGATGTTCCAAGAGACTTTCCTGGTTCCCTGTTGTTGTTCTTCTCTTGGGCCTGCTCCAAAGCCCATCCATGTCCCTGGAAGCCATTCTGAGATTGTTCTCTCTGAGAAAAGATTGCTTTGAAAAAAGTGTTGAAATACCACAGGAAGTGCTGTTTGTCTGAGATATCTGCCTGGGCCAGAAATGGGAAAAAAACCTGATTTTGGATGAAAGTTTATTCATCCTGGGCTTCAGCTGTCTGAAGTTTCTTTCAGCTGGGAACTGGGCAGAGTTTGGGCACAGAATGGTTGCTCCTGAAGGAACTGCTTGGTGTGGGTGTGGGTGCCACTGTGCCAGCATCTCAGTCCCCCAGGAGAAATCTCCATGTGGTGTGGGCACGTGGAGATGCCCAGCTGCACGATCTTCAGGTCTTCTCCAACCTCAGTGTCTCTGCCACCCTAGAGAGGGAACTGCAGTGGGAAAGGAGTGGCTGGGTGCCCACCTGTGCCCGATGTGGTCCCTGTAGGTGTCTGGTGGCGGGCTTTGCTCACAGGATTGTGCCACCTCCGTCCCTGCTCGGGGAGGAGGAGGTCACAGGGTGAGCCAGGCAGGGCCCAGCAGCACCCACTGCTGTCCTGCCTGCTGCTGGGCCGGCTACCTGGCGAGGGGGCCGAGGCCTCTCTCTTGGAGAAGAGGAAAAAATAATAATCTGCAAGCCAAGAAGCTGGGAGCGTATTTATCACGGGGAAGAAAAAGGCTCTGTTCCCTCTGTGCGCAGCGGCTGTTTATCACACTCACAAGGGGATGGAGAAAATGTTCCATTTGTTGGGTACAGCCGGCAACCCACACGGAGTATAAATTAAGGGCTTTTACATGCAGAGTTCCCGAAATAAAACACACACACACACACACACGCACACGCACAAAGGAGAGAGGAGTTCTGCGCCGGCCCCGGCGCGCTGCCTCTCCCTGGCTGTCCCTGCGCCCCAGCCCCGGCCCGGCGCTGGCTGGCTCCCGTTCAGGAATTCCACATTATCTCCGAGCGTTTCCAGCTTCCTCAGCAGGGAACAGCTCTGCTTCTGTCTTCCTGCAGCCACATCTGGAAAGTGTTAGGCCGGGGTGTCAGCCGGCAGGGCTGGCATGCGCTCCCCCCGGCACGGCGCGCTGGCCCCGACACCCTGCCCGCCTCCCTGCCCGCTCCGTGCCTTGCTTGCCTGGATATTCCATGCCCTGACACTGCACTCAGCCTTCAAACTGCCTGCCCCAGAGGGCTGAGGGGCTGAGTTTTCTCTGCCTCCCCTTTTTGGAGAGTTTTCAGGGAGTTTTTGTAGCTGCTGTGGGTAGAGAGGGCTCCAGGGACCCTCAAGGATTGACCTCTGCAGGAATGCTCTGCTGTGGTCAGGGATGCTTTCCTGTCATCAGGGATGCTTTCCTGTGGTCAGGAATGCTCTGCTGTGATCGAGGATGCTTTTCTGTGATCAGGAATGCTCTGCTGTGGTCAGGGATGCTTTCCTGTGGTCCTCAGCTCTGCTGTGGTCCTCCTGTGCTCCCTGTGCAAATCCTCCTCTTGGCACCCTTTTGGAAAACTCACCACCTGCTCAGGGGAGTTTTCATGTCCTGGATCTGTTTCTGGACTGGCATCCCTGAGCGGTAGCTCAGCGGGGATGTGCTGCTGCATCTGCCTGATGCTGGAGGCTTGAGGATGGAGTTTGTGGGAGGTGAAACCTCTGTGATTCCCCAGTGCTCTGGGAGGTGTCTGGGGAAGTTCTCACTGCACTCTGCTTGCTGGTAGTGCCTGTGGGCTCGTCCCACTGGGATTTCTTCATTTGTAAGGGAGTACCTGGGGCATAAAGACATTTGCCTGCCAGCATCTCAGCCCCTCAGGAGAAATCCCCACATGGCGTGGGCACATGGAGATGCCCAGCTGGATCATCTTCAGGTCATTTCCAACCTCAGTGTCTCTGATTGCAGCAGGGCAGTTGAAAACGGAAGAGCTCCCTGAGACATCCTGGTGTTTTGGGGTTCCCTCTGTGCTCCTTCGGGCACCCTGGTTCCTTGCTGCAGGGAAGGGCTGTGCAGGTGTGATGGGTGACACTGGATTGGGAAGGGCCGTGCAGGCCTGATGGGTGACATTGGATTGGGAAGGGCCGTGCGGGTGTGATGGGTGACACTGGATTGGGAAGGGCTGTGCGGGTATGATGGGTGACACTGGATTGGGAAGGGCCGTGCGGGTGTGATGGGTGACACTGGAGAGGTTTGGAGCTTTGCAGGTGTGATGGGTGACACTGGATTGGGAAGGGCCGTGCGGGTGTGATGGGTGACACTGGAGAGGTTTGGAGCTTTGCAGGTGTGATGGGTGACACTGGATTGGGAAGGGCCGTGCAGGTGTGATGGGTGACACTGGATTGGGAAGGGCTGTGCAGGTGACACTGCACAGAGGGAAGGGCTTTGCAGAACGCAGGTGGTTCAGGGACTGATGTGCCCTTCAGAGCAAAGGACACGGGGAGCTGATGGCTCGTTTTCCAAGTGGGATAATGACAGTGACCTGGAAGCAGTGCCTTAATGACCTAATGACCAGCGTGTGCAACCCACAGGAGGGTCTTTGGCAGGGAGGGAGGTGGAAGTGCTTAGATGTGCCCTAACCGGACAGGGCTCCCCTGCTCCCTGGCTTTTTTCCCTTTTTTTTTCCCCTCTCTTGCTTTTAACCTGGCAGCCCTACCATGATGGGATTTTAAAATTAAAGCTAAAAAAAAATCAAACCCAACCAAAACCAGAAAAAGAAAACAGGCCTTGGTTTTATAGACCCTACAGATGCATCCGGCACCAAACTGATCCCAGATGCAGCCCCACTGTCAATAGTGTTACACGAGGGATCAATCCCCTTCATTGTTTTATGTGGCCTCTACAGCATCATCAGCTAATTAAAGCTAATGGGTCCCAGAGCACCACTGACAGCATCTGATCCTATCAGCCTGCACAGCCTTGCTCTTGCCGGGCCACTCCAGAGCCAGATCCTGCACTCCAGACCCTGGCAGAGGCCTGTATTGACTCGGAGGATCAGGCTGCAGATCAATGGGAACTGTTGTTAAACAAACATCGCCGGATTAATGTCAGCTCCGCAGGGGGAGGAGGTCGATGGCTGCTAATTCGAAAGGGGTGGGAGGGAGCGAGGGGACGCGGTGACAGCGGTGACAGGGGATGGAGGGGGAGAGGCCAGACTGTGAACATGCTCCCCGTGCCTGTGGCAGCGTCTGAGCCTTTCCCAATCTCGGATTTATCATCGCCCCGGGCGGGAGGCTGCGCTGGACAGGAGCCCAGCGGTGTCCCCAAGGGCGTTGGAGGTGCCCAAATCCCTTTGCTTTGTGCGTCAAGGGCGGCGTGGTGGCCTTGGGCTGTCCCCAGAGGAGACAGGGACCCCTGTGTCCCTTCTACACGCTGTCCTTGGCATGAGCATCTCCCCCATTGTGGTGGACCACTAAATCTCGGGTTCCTGCTTTCCCTTCTGTCGTGGCTCCCGCTGTCCCTTGGCTGGGGATCAGGGGTGCCCAGGGATGTGGTTTGGGAAGGTTTCCATTCCCACAGCCCAACCGCCCTGTGCTGCAGGCAGTCTGCTTGGGACTCTCTCCTCTTTTTCCCTCTTTTTCCTCCCATTCCTCTGTTGCTCAGGAAGTCTTTTATCATCCCACATTTGCAGTAGCAGAGCTGGGGAGGGTCAGTCCTGCGGGAGTGACCCTTGGCGTTGGACTTTGCGTCCCTTCACTCTATCCATGACTTTACCAAGAGCGAAAGCCCGAGGAAGCTCCCTCCCACCACCACCACCTTTTCATCCATCATCCCCTGGATCCGCCGGTGCTGCCAGGTGCCCAGAGTGTTTCCTGCTGGGCTTAGTGGGAAGATTGGAGCAGCTCTTTGGATCCTGGGCTCGAGCAGGCGGCGGGAACGCTGCCGGAGCTGCTCCCAGCTGACATCTGGGAGCTCGGCACAGCTCCGGTGTCAGCGCAGCTGAGAGCAGAGGAGATGGGAAGCCCCAGACACCTGCAGCTTGGTTAATAAATATTTATTTGGAGGTGACAAACACTCTCCTGGATGAAGCCAAGTGAGCAGAAGGAGGAACACGGGGGAGTGACGGGGTGTGCTTTTTTTGGGGGTTTACGGTGGGGATGTCGAAAGGAGCAGCTGATGAACCAAAGGATGTTGAAATCCACATTCATTTCCCTGACGCGGCTGCCTGACGTCAGGGCAGGCAGGAAGCGTCCCCCTTGGTAAGAGAGAGCTTGGCACAAGGAACCCTCACCCCGTGGGGACGGCGGGAGCGTGGCTGGGGGCTGGTGAGGTGCGACAGGAAGGATCAGGAGCCAGGAGGATGCCAGGTCAGGGTCTGGTATAAATAATAAAAGGACCGAAATTTAATTGTTCTCTTAAAAAGGAGACACGGAGGGAAGGGAGCAGCCGGGGTGATGGGTGCTGTCACCTCGCCGTGCCTCGGGGCTCTGGTGGGTGATTTCCTGGTGCTGGGAGCAGGGACTGGGGGGATGCCTCGGGCATTAACCCTGGGGAAATGGGAAAAGCTGCTTCTGGTTCTCCCCTGGTCCACCTGTGTGTGGTCGGGGGAAGGGAAACTTTCTGTAGTGGGACTTTGGGGGATTCTCTCTGTATGAGACCAATGTTTAGCAGTCCAGTTTGAGCTCTCTGGACATCGGGGCTGCCGTGTGCTGTTGGCAGCAGGGACAAGCCCATCTCCCGTGGCTGTGCCCTCCGCACCTGCCCTGGAGCTGCTGCTGGGCCCTGTGTTGCAGCTGTGGCCCTGAAGCTGCAGAGGGGGCCAGGACGAGTTGTGCGGCTCCGCGCCGGTGACTCACGGTCCGCTGGCGTCGCAGGAAGCGACTGCTGCCACTCTGATGTGCGTGGGCAGCGGGGCAGTGCCCTGCCACATCCTGCAGCAGCTCAGCTTCATGCCAGGCTGGAGCAGGAGCCCGGGATGCGGCAGGATGTGGGCGTCAAACCCTCTCGGTGCCTTGCGAGGCACGTGCTCCCAGCTCGTGATCCGGTCTGTGGCGCATCGGGGTGCTGCTCTTGGGGTGAACCCAACCACCAAGGTGTTCTGGTCTCGCTTGTGCTCGTGCCAGGAGGTTTTTTGGCAGGGATCTTCCCTGCCCTCGCTTAGCAGGTCTGCGGCCACCAGCCTTGTCGAGGTGAAGGTTTGAGGAGAGCTCTCCTGGATGCTCTTGTGGGTCCTTGCACCCTGTGCTGCCGTGGAGTGGGAAACCTCCACTGTCCCCACTGCCCCTTGCTCATCTTTGGCACGTGGAAATGGGTTCAGCAAAGCCGAACCTCAGGAAACTCTCAGCCCTGGCACTGGAGGAGGCTTTACCCCTCCCAGCAGCCGGGGTGTGAAGCTGCCAGGCCACGTGTGAGCAAGCACAGAGAGGCTGTCGAGCTGCTCCGCTGTCCCCTGTCCTGTGGGGACCTGGGGCGGCCGTGGCAGAGCTGGCAGCGGTGGAGCAGCAGGGACCTGGGAGATTAATAATGGAAGCGCTGGCATCCGTTTTAGATTAGCGAGAGAAAGCTCAGTGCCCATCTCGCCCAGCATGTAACTTTAATGCCGAGATAATGAGCAATGATATTTATTTGTAAGAGATCTGGAGATATCGCTGCCCAGGGAGCAGCCAGGAGCTGTCAGAGCCCTCTCCAGCCCTGCCGTGGCTGCTCCCGGCTGTAACCCAAGCGCTCCCCTCCCCTCCCGGCTCGCTTTTCACGCTCCAGCTCCGTTCACCGAGCGGGACACGTGGGCTCATGGGGAGTCCTGGCTAAGATTTACCGAAGCTGCTCGTGATTTGGGCTCTTGTGGTGAGGAGATGTTGGTCTTGCAGGGGAGGTTGGGAACAGCCCCTGGCACCTGCAGGTCAAGCTGCCAGGACAGGGTTTAAACCCATCTCAGAGCCTGTTCCCACCCTGTCCCTTGGAGCATCGGGATGTGCCCGGGAGGGCTGGCAAGGAGGATGTAGGATGATCTCTCATCAGCTGAGCTGGAGAGGGGAGGATGGGGTGGAGAGCCTGCGAGCAGGTCCTTCCCTCCACCAAGCCACTGAGATTTTGGGGCTGTTTTGGGGAGTTTGGGAGCAGACAGCTTTTCCTTGCCTCCTCCCCTCTAGATCCACAAGGATGTTTGGGGCAGTGACATGTTGTGCTCTGGGGAAGCAGTGGTGTCTTGTGGGTATTTGGGCTCCCTCGGACATCCCCCAGGTTGGGAACGGGGCTGTTCCTGCTTCCATGTCCCTGCCTGGGTTGGTCCAGGAGGGCTGAAGGATGCCCAGCGTGCTGTTGTGTAACTGGCCAGCAGGCAGGCTCAGGCTGCCTCTGGCAGGTGGGTGTCCCTTCCTTATTAAGCCATCCCCAGGGTAATTAGTGGGTTAAAGCCTGATGAGATAATGCTCCATTATTTTTGTGCTATTGGGGGATTAGGAGCAGCGGGATTTCTCAGCGGCTTTATCTCCGCTCGGCTCCTGGGCTGCACCGCGCGTTTGCAGGCGGGTAAGAGCACCTGGGCATTCCCTGGCACCGTGGCATTCCCGTTCCCGGGGGTGCAGGCATGGGGATCCCGGCACGGGGGGGCTGCTGGTGCAGAGGCTGTGCCGGGAGGGATCTCCTGCGAGTGCCGGGGCAGCCCCATCCATCACGGCGCTGCCGGCTGCGCGCCAGCGGAGCGAGGAGGTGACACTTCCAAATAAACAGGGAGGTGGGTGGTGCGCGCCGGGGCAGGAGCGGAGGGCATCCCGGGGGGCTTCTCCCGTGATTTATGGCCTCTGGGAGCTGTTTGCTGACAGTGCTGCTCGCTGGCTGTCACGCCGGCGTGGGGGCTGCAAGGACAAACATCCCCCGAGCGTCGCTGCGGTGACACGAGCGGCTCCCGGGCTGCTCACGCCCTTCCCGGGAGCCCGGCCAGGGACACCTTCAGGATGCTGCTGGGGCTGGCGTTGGGCCCTCCCAGACTCCCAGGGATGCTCTGGTGAAGGAGCTGGGTCGCTGAAAGCAGGAACGGAGTCAAATGTGCTTAATGAAACAGGGCCTGGCTCGGCGGGGCTCCCCTCCTTCTGGCACCCCGGCGCAGCCAGCCCCGGAGCCGGAGGGATGGAGCTGGCATTGGAGCAGGGAAGCAGGCAGGCTGGACGCGGGCCAGGCCGCGCACTTGATCCAAACACAGCTGGAGCTGATCTGATGAAGTGAGAGGTTAAGAAGAGAGCATCTGTTATCTAAAGGGGACACACAGTGGGAAACTGTAAGCTCTTTATTCCCCCCACCCCACCCCCTCTGTTCAGTGCATCATCTCTGACTTTATTTCTTTGATTTATTAAGGAAGCCTGTGCTTCCGGGGCTGTAATTAAGTGCCACTGTGTGAGCTTTTGATAGCGCGTGAATGATATAATGGCTCGCACGGTTGCCGTCTGCTCAAGTGCTTTAGGACCGAGGTAACACGAGCAGGGATCCCTTCTGCCCATCAGGGAGCGGGGCTGAGGCGCTGGGGGGGATCAGCCGAGCACGGCGGTGTCCGACAGAGGAGGCAGGGAAGGATGCGGGAGCCACTTCGCAGCGTGGTGGGAGCACGGTTCAGGAGGGCATCCCTGACCCAGGCTGGGCAGGGAGTTCACATCCCCTTGCAAAAATCCATCGCGGCATCTCTACCGCCGCTGGAGGCTAAACCGGGTGTTGCCCCTCTCACATGTCCTCGTTCCCTCGCGGTTGTGCCTTGTGCTGGCGGCGGAGAGGGCACCGCGGACGCTCAGCCGGCTCCTGGCTGCACCACGCTGCCATCGCAGGGCTGTTTTTAGGGTAGGACATCCGTGGGCTCGAGGAGCAGTTGGTGTCAGCATCCTCAGCATCCTGCAGGTTTCCCTCTGCTGCCGGAGCAGTTTGCTGGCAGAGCCTTGGTGTGGAGCCAGGGGCTGGGGAGTCCTGGCCGGGAGCAGCTCCTGCTGCCTCCGCCAGCCTCTGGAAAAGGGCCAGTGCTCGCAGGCACACGCAGCTGGAGGTGCCACGAGGGACTCGCCGGAGCTGGTGTCACCCTGTCACCCTCCCCTCCCTGCAAGGTGTCCCCCTGCACAGGGGAAGGCTCCCAGACAGGGTGGCATTTCCAGGCAGTGTTGCTGTAATGCCAAGGGAAGGGGCTGCTCGCGCTCCCGCCTGGCACAATGGGCTCTGATCACGGTGTCCCTGTCCCCGCCGGTGTCCCAGGCCACGCTGGGACCTGGCAGTCGCTGCTGATGTCTCTGGCTTTCCCCCAGGGCTCAGCTCTGTTCCCAGGATGGCTGCTGAGCCTCCCGCTGTGCCCAGCAGCGCTGCCCCGGCACGCCGCTCACCCACGCCCGGCGTTCAGGCAGATATAAATTTCTTTTTCCTGTAAGGAAAATTTTTGATAGATAAGCAGGATTATTTCTGTGGCTTGGCCAGTGGCCACAGGAGAGGAGCGAGCTTGGGGCCTGGAGAAGATTTCGGCTCCTGGCTGAGGGGGAGAGGAGGAGGAGGA
>VZTI01001517.1:338109-389198 GCA_013397865.1 Struthidea cinerea
AAGGGATAAAAAAGCCCAACCCTCCATGTAAATAAACTTAAAAATAAAAAGTGACAGAGATTATTTGCTGCTTAATGAACTAAAATGTCCAACCTCCCACCGAGCAGCGACATTGTTTATAAACTACAGAAAGGGCTTTATTTTAATGGGCAGTAAATCCCATTCATCCCCAGCCCTGGCAGCACGGAGCGTGTGGGATGAATAGGCTGGCGCTGGACGCAGCCTCCTCGCTCCTGTGGCTTCTCCGAGGGGTTTTTCTTCCCCCCTTTTTGCCCGGATTTGCTGTTTTCCTCCCTTCCTCCTCTCTCCTAATCCCCTCCACCGTGCTGATAGCGGGTTATCTGGCCAGGAAGAGAGGAGGAATCCGTCCCTGTGCCTCGGCATGTCACATCCGCTCGCATTTGTTTATTCATTTGGAAAACGCTCCCCCCCCTCCCCGTTCTGTCTCTGGGTGGCAGCTGGAGAGTGGCCCGAGATAATCACAGCCTTATTTTTTATTTATTCCTCTTAAATAAAGCCTCCTGTAGCCTGCAGGCGGATTTTGTCCAGTTTCCCCCCATCCTGTGCTCCTCACTCTGCAAAAAGGGAGTGATGGTCCTCAGAGCAGAGCCCCGATCCTACAGCAGATCCCACTGAGGATCCCTCTCAGGGAAAACGGTGGGGACAGCCCCACTGAATGTGGCAGTGGGGCAGGAAGGACCTCAGGCAGCAGCCAAGCAGTTGGAGGCAGGAAATGCAGATCAATATTCTGTCCTGGGCAGAGGATTGTGGTAAATAAATACATGGCCGAAGTATCCGTGGAAATGAGAGCATCTGAGATGGGGGGAGAGGTTTGGGTTAAAAAATGATGGCAGTTATTTCTCCAGGTTTGGAGCTGGTCAGGCCTTGCAGAGCACATGGCTGTTAGTGGGAAGCAGGCTGATAAATGTGGGCTGCGGGATCTTGAGGCACTGGGAGAAGTTTGGAGCTGGTACCCCCCATAGGAGAGGGACCACGGTCAGGTCGGGTGGGAATTTCAGACATGCCTGACTTCCCCAGCGCCTCAAAAAAGTCCTGGCCATAACTCCGAGGGTGATGTACTCCTAAGGCAAGAAGGAAAACAGTGAGTTATCTATTCCTGCTTGAGTTTAATATCCATAATCTGCCATTAATCAAACCAGGGCTGTGAGATCCTTACTTAGGCCTAATCAGTGCATAATGGATTATCTACAGGAACTAATAAAAGGTAATTATCTATGCTTTGCAAGTTCCAATTACTGTACTTATATGATCAATTAATTCTTGTAACAGTTTCCCAGGTGCAATTTGTGTGACAACATTAGGCTGGCTGCAGGCAGAGGCTCAGTGCCTGCCTGGCTGCAGGGATGCCAGCGGGGATGCAGGGAGCAGCGGGTGCTGCCAGCAGGGATGCTGGCAGGGATGGCTCGAAGCTGGAGGAGAGGAGATTTGGAGGAAATACTGGGAAGGAATTCTTTACTCAGAGGATGGGCACAGGGTGCCCAGAGAAGCTGTGACTGCCCCAAGAAGCTGTGGCTGCCCCATCCCTGGAAGTGTCCAAGGCCAGGTTGGATGAGGCTTGGAGCAACCTGGGATAGTGGAAGGTGTTCCTTGCCCACGGAGGAGGTGGAACCGGATGAACTTTAGGTTCCCTCCCAACCCAAACCAGATTCTGTGGCGTGGAAGGCAGCAGATGCTGGTGGCAGCGATGTCACCCTGCCGGCACAGCCGCCCCGCACATCCCAGTTCCTGCCCTGGGAAAAGCCGGCTCCGTGCAGGGAGCTGAGGGACAGCGGGGGGCTGCCCTTGGTGGGCTTTCAGCCGTGCAGGGTGGTCCTGCCCCAGCCAAAGCCCCTCTGACCTGGGTTGTTCCCTCCCCGGAGCAGGAGCCGAGCGTGGGTTCAGCGGCCGCTCGGCCCCGTCTGTCCCTGCACGGCCCAGGGGACGTTGCCCCGGGCTCAGCATCACCTCGGGGACCCCCAGTGCTCCCTTCCCATGCCCCCAGCACAGCCAGCTGGCTCCACTCATCTCCTGCTGCCTGTCCTCGGGTCCCTCTCTGCCTTGCAGAGTCGTTGGAGGGTCTTAGAGGAGGAGGAAATATTCCAGCAATGTCTGGGCAGTTTTAGGGACGGCTTAAAATGACAATAAATTTGAGACACTTTACGCGTCCACTCGGGGCCCAGCATTGTTGTGGGTAATTTGAAGCAGATTGAGGCAAATGGCAGAGCTGAGGGTTCCTGCAGGACCCGGGATGGAGGAGGAGAGGTGCTGGGGAATGAAGGAAAACACCATTCCTGCAAGGCTGGGTGGAGCCCCAGAGCCCAGTCCTGCCAGGCTGACCCTGGACACCTCCTCATGGTGGTGCAGCCCTGACTCATGGCTCAGCCTCTGCTTCTCCCTTCTCTTTTGGGGGATGTTTTTAATGTTCTGGAGCTCAGAAATCCAGTGTTACCTTTTGGTGTCCTGCAGGGTCAGGATATGTTTTGGGCTCACTTGGATTTGAGGTTCTAGAGCCGCGTCCTGCCCCTGGGGTGGCCTTGCTGGGACACGGGGATGTGTCACCTCATTCCTATCCCATTCCTATCCTATCGAACCCAGGCCTGAGGGTGTTCAGGAAGGTGTTGGGTGGGTTTAATGAAGTTCTCTCAGGATTCGTTCCCAATCTTTCTATTTGGTTTGATTTCAGCCTTTGCAGAATTTCACATCACTGCAAAGGAGCAGAAACAAGAATTTATTTCAATAAATTGAAATACCAATTATTTCAACCAAGTTTTGGGTTTTTTTAAAAAAAACCCAGCTGTCGACATGGGATCTTTTGAGAATCTCCATTGTTACTTCCCCCAAACGTAAAATTAATTCGTCTGTGTAAGTCCTTTTTCTGGGAACAGTCCTGGTTTCATTGACATTTTTGGTTAACCCGGAAAAGAAACCAAACCCACAAAAAGAAGAAAAAAAAAAAGGGAAAAAACAACCCCCCCAAGCCTTTCTTTTAAAAAAAGAAACTCCCCTCCCAGCTCTCCCAGTACCCAGGACACAACCGCTGCTTTGTTCCCAGCATGGGTGATGTTCCCAGCTTGCTCCAAGCTGTTCTGCTGGTTTGGGCTGGAGGGGAAGGGATGTTTCCTCCTCCCTGCTCTCACAGGAGCTCTGGAACACGATGGTTTGGGGGGAGGATGTCTCCATGGTGGCCAAAATTTCCTGGCTGGGTGTGAGTTGGGGGTTTTGGGCATTCCTGGAGCTTTGCCGAGTCACGGGCTGGGGAGGTGGATGCCGGCAGCTGAGGCTTCGTGTCTCCATCACCTCGGGGAACCCACTGGGCACTGAAATACCAGGCCTGAGGGCACCAAATGATGCCAAGGACAGAGACCAGCTCCCAGCACAGCTCCCTCCTCTCCCCTTGGCTGCAGGGCTGTCCCCAGCTCTGTGCTGTCGTTCTGCACTGATCCTTCCCCGCTGCTGGCTCCTGACACCATCCACTGCTTCCTTTGGTTTGGTTTTCCAAGCCTTGGCCACGTGTCCAGCCCTGCCCAGCGGGGAGGGAAGGCTCTCCGTGCTGCTGGAGATGCTGCCACACGCAGCCCTCACAGAGCCTGGCCCCAGCCCCTTCCACAGCTGCTTTTCTCTCCTTTCCTTTCTTTTGTTTCATTCCTCTTTTATTTTTTTTTTCCCTTTCCCCAAGCAAGCCACCACAGGCTCCTTCAGACATTCCCCTGCAAACTGTTCTCCCACTCCCATTGCCCCATCCCAACCTTCTGCTCCTGCTTTCTTGTCTCTGGGTTGTAGGGACCAAGTCTGGGCACGCCAGATCCCATTCAGCCCCATTTCATACCTTTAATTCCAGCTTTCCAACCTTCCCTGTGCAGACGTGACTCCCTGCCCCTGGATGTGCCCACGTGGTGCTGTGGGGTTTGCGGGTTGGGGTGGGTTTGGAGCTCGACACCCACCCTCTGGCTGATTTGCACCTTTCTGGGACAGCTCGTCTTGCACTGAATTCCAAAGTGAGCTTGACAGCGAGGTAGCAGAGTCAGGCAGGTGATGCTGGCCAGGGGGCTCGGGCTCATCCGCGGGTTCCTGCCAGCAGGAGGGCAGGGGTGCCGTGCCCCAGCCTGGAGCTGCAGACCCCCCAAATCCCCTGCTGGGTAGCTGGTCACAGTGAGGGCAGCTGGGTGCGTTAATTTCGTACTTCAGATTGCGCTGATCACAGGTCTCGTTTGATGAAACCCCAATCAACCCCCTTGGACAGGATTTGTGAAGTGTGGTGTCACGGGGCCTGGGGAGAGCTGCTGGCTCTGGCAGGTGTGGAGTGTGCCCAGTGCAGATCACGTTGGGAGATGCCACCCTGGGTGAGAGGGAATCGCTGCTGGAGAGCTGCTGGAGAGTGGGAGAGGCCAACAACTGCTTGTCGGGATTAGGAAGCGTGTGGCTTGGCAAAGCCCGGCTTAGCAAGGGCCGATGCAGATGGACGCATGTTCCGGACCAGATTTGTGTTTGTTTGCTCGCTTTGTTTTAATTTGAAACGGAACCCTCTTCCCTGTGGTTAGATCCTCCCAGCTGAGCGAGTTTTAGCACAGGGAAGTTGCTCAAGGAAGGGAGAGGATGCTGGATGAGGCGTGAAGTGAGAGCAACCGCTGTTACCACAAACACTTGCCAACCTTTGGGAACAAAACCATCGGGGGTTTTTTGCTCCATCCTCTCCATTCCTCCCCTTTTCCAGTGCCTTATTTCCTAAGCCAACATTGCTGCCTTTATTATTCCTGCTCATTGTTTAAATAGCACCAGAGGTGTACACAGCGTTTTTCACACACTGGGGAAGCAAAAGGCCTTTCTTGGGGGGGTTTTCTGCTAATTTAGGTGATTAGGGTAGAAATAATTAGGGCTGAGAGGGGCAGGGAGCACCACAGAGCAGAGGGATGGCCTGGAGCAAGGTCCTTGTGCCGTCTTTCACCTGGTAATAGGAATTCTGAGCTGTAGGGGAGAGGCATCGTCTCCCTCAGACGCAGCTCTTGTGCCAAGGGCTTCCAAAAGGAGAGGGAAAAACAATCCCGGACTTGTGGCACCCGCTAATGCACTGACCCAATTGTGCACTGCTGTGTAAGGGGAGAGAAATTCCTTCCTGACCCTTGCACTCATCAGCCCATGCCCTGAAGCATGAGATTTGATTTTCTTTATCTGGCTTCCCGTAATTGCAGACGTCGTGGTCGGTGCTCCCCGTATCCCACCCCTCGGAAGCAGCATCTGCTGCGTTTAACTCGATGGACCTTCTCCTCTGGGAGTTCCATCCCGAGGCTTTGCTGGGAAGTGCCTGGAAGGAGGGAAGGATTGCTGATTCCATCAACCTTCCCAGCGCTGGGGGTTTTCCCAGGCTGCTGGCTCAGCTGGGGAGGGCGGGTGTCCCCATTGCCATGGATAAAGTACCAACATTTGGGATTTCTGTGGGGGCCCTGCTGGATCCCATCCCGAAAGAGTTAAAGGCCCCTTGCAGCCTGGGGAAGTGGAATTAGTCACAGCCCTCAGGAGAAGTGCTGGCCAGGTTATAAAAATGACAAACGAGCAGGAATCAATAATGAAGTTAGTGTTTTCTGGGAATGCCGGGCACGAACGGAAAAATACATCAGCACGGGTGGCAGGCACTGGGACGAGCTGCCCTGTCCCTTCACTGCCCCTTTCTCCACCCCATCGTGTTTGAGTCTCCCTGGCGCCATCCACAGTGGGCAGCCAGCTCACCAGCACCTCCCTGGGGTTTTTGGTTCCTCTTGGAGCAGAGCTTGTGGGGTTCCCGCTCCCTCTGGGTGCTCCTCCAGCACGAGGCAGCTCCGGGATATTGGGAATCGGGGATTCCATAGGGTGCCCCCGGGGAAGTTGAGTTTGTGGTTAATCTTCAGGGTCCAGGGTGGCATTCCCACAGCAAAGAGGGAGCATTGGAGGCCACGTTTCCTTTTCCAAAGGGGCTTGGGCATGTCTGGAGAGGAAACGGCCGCCTAATTAGATGGCTTGAAAATCTTTACCGCCGCTCATTACAAATTCGTTCATCATCCCCTATTGAAAGAACCACGCTGCAAAAATGACATTAATTGTGATGATTATTATTATTATTTATAGTGGAGATACGAATTAGCTTAATCCCTTCCTAGCCTGGGCTGGGTTCAGAAAGTGACCCAACATCCCAGCGCTGCTTCTTGGCCCTGGTGTCACCTGGGTTCTTCGCTGCCATAAACTTAATTTGGGATGTCTTGGGAATTTGCTGTAAGGTGGGCAGCTTTAAAATGTGTAAGAGAGGGGGAGAAGTGGCCCAGGGGTGTAAATAAGAGGTGGGAGGGTTACCTGGCAGAGGTCACTGCAGTGGGGAAGGCTGGGGTGACGAGGGACTGAGCTGTTCCAGGGGAGCAGGAGGTGTCTGCACAGCCTTTCAGGCTTGGTGGCTTTCCCAGGGTATTAACACATTTCTATAATTAATATAAACTTCCTTAATCAGCCCTGGATTCCGGTTGACCTGGCTGGGTGTCCCGTTCCCTCCTTTGGGATGTGGTTTCTCTCGGAGGCAGTGCCCGGTGCCTGCAGCTCTGTCACAGCCTGGCTCCGTGCCTGCCCCGTCCCTGCTGGCCACGGGGCTGTGAAGAGCCTCAGGGATGGGTGGGAAAAGCAGATCCCGATCCAGTGTGGTTCTTCCCCGCCTGTGGTGGCCTGGGTGACACTCAGACCTTGAGGAGCTGTTGGAGAGCAAGGGGTTAATGGAGGCTGGGGGTGGTGGATGCTTGGGAAGAACTCCTGTTCCTCCAAGGAAATCAGTGATCTGGGATGCTCACACTGCTCATTTTCAAGGCGTTGTCTCCATCACCACTTTCCAGTTGGAATTAGTGGGGCCAGCGTGGGCAAAGTGAGCTCAAAGCAGAAGCTCCAGCTCCAAACACCCCAAGAACTCCTCAAACTTAAAAAATCCCGGAGCAGACCGATCCCACCCCCTCAGTGCCTGGATGGAGTGAAGCAATACTGGGGAGTGAAGGATTCCCACCCCCTCTTTGCCATCAGCTGGGTTTGCCCTGGGCAGGGAAAAGGTGTGCAGTGCCCTGCTGGGATGAGAGGCCCTCAGGAGCACCACGGTGGGAATCTCTTGCTCCCACCGGGAGCTGCCAGCACCTGCCTGAGGCACAACTCCACGTGCTACGGCACGTCCAGGCTCTTCCATGACCACGGATCCATCGGAGCTTGGGTCCCTGCCAGTGCCGAGAGCTCTGCCCTGTGCTGGTGGTGCTGATCCAGCCCCCCAGGCTGACGAGGTGGCTCCCAATCCCGGTTAATCATTTGCCAGGGAACGCTGCTGCTGCCGGGGTGTATCCGAATTCCTCGCTCCTATGGACACGCTGCCGTGCGCTCTCGGCTGTCGCGCTCTCGCCCGGAGCTGCTGCACCGAATGTTTTGCAACAAAAAACCCCAAACCACATGAAAGCAGCCGAGTTTCATGTTTCATTGTAACCCCAGATTCAGGTTTGCCGGGAGCTTCGGTAGTTTCACGAACCTTTCCCACGAACCTGCAGCCAAGGCTGTCGCTGAGCCTGGTTTTGGTGCCAAACCCAGGTGCGGCTCGGGTCGCTTTTGAGGTTTGTGCGAATGTGGAATCCGAGGGGTTTCGAGAGGAAGGAAGGAAGGAAGGAAGGAAGGAAGGAAGGAAGGAAGGAAGGCAAACGCATCAGGGCGCTGTTTGCAGGGAGCCCTGCGCACATCTGGGGCCAAGCCGTCGCTCCTTGGGCACGCAGGACCGCGGCACCCACGTTCTCTACTCCCAGGGATGTTCCTGGGAGTGCTCTGAACCGACTGGGCAGCATCACCCCCCAAACCAGCTGCTAGAATTTGGTTAAGCGCTGGTGCTCTGAGCATCCCGGCTCTGGGGAGTGACCCACGGGCTTTGTGGCAGCCACCTCCTTTGTGGCATCCTGGTGTCTGTGGGGCTGGGGGCTGCTTTGGAGCGGCTGTGGGTTTGCTTTAGGAAAAACTCGGGGGAAGCCAGCGGTGTGCAAAGAGGCTCCAAAAAATAAGCAGCGCGGGGTGGGGATGGGGCTCCCTGTGAGCCACGCCTGGCGCACACCCAGCCCTGCCCCTGGATGCTGCGTGTTATTGGATCCACCCGCGGATCGCTTTTTCGGCAGCGCCGGCTTTCCTTTCTCCAGCAATTTCCTGAAATAACGTTAGGGAAATGTGAAAATGTTGAACTTTTGAACCTCCCCGGAGGACGGCGGCGTGCAGGGGGGTGGCGGCAGGAGGAGGGGACGCCCGCCTCCTCCCTGGCGTTTATTTTGGCTACAGGGCCTGGGGATGGGGAGGAGGGGGCTCTGCGGGCCGCAGAGGAGCCGGAGCAGCGCTGCCCCTTATTAATTAATGACTTTCTCGTCGGTGGGTCACGGAGGCGAGGAAGGCAGAGGAAGTTTTCTTTTGCTGGCAGATGCCGGGGAGAAGGGGAGTGCCTGGGCTGGGTGGCGAGGGCAGGGGGTGACACTCGGGGTGATGGATGGGGCAGCGGGATTTTCGCCGGGCTCTGGACACGGGCAGCTCGCACCGGAGAGAGGAGCAGAGAGGGGAAGGGGGATAGGCTGAGCCTGGGAAGTACTTTTCCCTCTGATGAACTTCAGAGGAGTATAAATCACTGCCAGGCTGCAGCTGCGGAGCATGTGACGCTGGCAAATTAATGGGCCTTCGGAAAAGCGGCCATCGCGTTCCCCTCCGGCCTCTTAAAGGCACCGCCGGCCTTTCCAGGGCTGGGAATGGGGAGCTGGGGAGTCAGGGCTGGGCTGGGGGAGCCTCGTGGTCCTGCTGGGGCTGGGGCTGGGGCTGGGTCTGCCCGTGGAGATGACCCAGCGTGAGGCCGCTGTGATGCTCTCCATGGTGCACAGCTCCCCACGGTGCACTCAGTGCCTGGTGCAAGCTCAATCCACGGCGGGCTCCTGCTCTGCTGCCTGCGTGCTCCTGGGAGTGTTATTTTTGGGTGCCTGGTGGGGCTCGGTGTAGTGGGGCCTCTGCTCTGCTCTCACCCACCCAAGTTTTGTGTACAAGAGTGGAGGACGATGGAGACGCATCCGGGGCACCCAAAACCTTGTGGCTGGAGCGTTGAATTTTCGGCGGAGATGGGCAGCACGCACAGGGCTGAGCCCCTGCCTGGGGTGGCAGGGAACCTTGGAGCATCTTTCTCGTGGTGGCATCAAGAGGCCCCCACGTGCCAGGGCTGGGCGTTCCCAGCCATCCCATGCAAACCTTGCAGGTGAACTGCTGGGGACTCTCCAGCTCATCCGGGGTCTCCAGGGCCACCACCCGAGCCCGTCACACCACCTTGCTCCTCTTCCTTGCTCTTGCTCTTCAAAGCAGTGGTGGAAGAGGGGGAGAATCCAGCGCTGCTGGAATGTGGGAGGGGGAGGGAGCCGAGCCACCAGCCCAACAGTTAAAAATTACTAAATACTTCCCTAATATAATTAGGTTTCCATGCAAGCAATTGCCTTAATTGCCAGAGGGATGTGGGGCAGCGCGGGGGGAGCCAGGCTGGGCTGGCCCTGCGCCGCTGCTTCGGTCGGTGTCTCACATTCTGCTCCAGCTGGAACGAGGGATCTGTGGGGGGAAGATATTCCCAGGGATGCCCCAGTAAGGATTTGGCCGAGTAAAAAATAAATAAAAGTGCTTTGTGAACGCAGTGGGGCTGGAAGCAAGTGGTGGTGAGCAGGACCAGTGTCACCCTCCCTGCTGGAAGATGAGCTCAGAGTCTACCGGGACATGCTGCAGTTTAAATTCCTGTTTATTTTCTAAGTGCTGCTGGAGCAGGGAAAGTTACGCAAAGGAAAAAAAAAAAACCAAAACCCCACACCAGAGCCCACTCTGTGATTTACGTGGTAAAGGAGATAAGTGGGGATTTAAGGAGAGGGGAATATATAATTGAGACGAACGTGTAACATGAGCACGGATCCAAACAGAGAGATTGTAATCAGAAGTGTGAGGAGAAGCTGGGGTTTATTAATGAAACGTCTCATCCATTTGTCAGCTGAAGAGGAGCAGCCTTTCCCAGCAGCCGGGGGTGGAGGGGGCGGATGTGGGGATTCTCTCGGAGTTCCCGGCGCAGGGATCGAGGCTGCCATCTCTCCGCCCGGCTGGATGGTGCTCAGCCTGGAAGTACGGGCAGGATTAGGGGGAAAAAAGGAAGTTTGTGGTTTCTGAGAAGCTAGATGTTGTCGTTTTCCTGGCTGGAATCTAGAAGTCAGGAGCTGGAGGAGCTGCTCGGCAGGGCTGAGAACCACCCGAGCCTTCCTCAGAGCCTTCCTCAGAGCCCCTCATCTTCCTCATGCTCTCCCTGATCCCAGTGCTTGGCTGCAATGCCCAGGCACATCTGGGAAGTGCTGCTGACCCCATCCCACAGCCCTGCTGGCTCCCAGAGCTCGGACAAACCCCTCTCTCCGAGCCTGGAGGCTGCAGTCTGCTGCAGGCACGTCTAACCCAGTTTTGGAGGAGCTGTGTGGAGAGCGTGGAGCACCCAGCTCCAGGGTCCTTAGGGTCACATTCCCAGGAGCCCTGTGGCTGGAGTTCGCATGGTTTGCCCTTGCTGGGCGCTGGGGGGGTTCTGCTCCGCGGTGTGCGGTCTGTGCCGTGGCTCCCCAAGCCTGTTGTTGGGGTGACACCAGGTGTGGGTGACACCAGGAGTGACACCGGGAGAGGTGACACCAGAGCATGGTGAAGTCACCCAATTTCACGCCTCACTCGCTCCCTTTTACCCCTGCCCAGCGTTGCCTTTGGGACCTCCTCACCCACTGGGGTTGGAAGATGATGCTGGCGGTGTCTGAGGGGTTAACCCGGGGCTGTGCTCAGCTCTGGCAGGGAGCGCTGCCTGTACTCGAAGGGAACATTTTTGCGAGGGGTCCTTCCCCTTCCCAGGCCTGGGCAGTTATCTGTGGGCTGCCAGAACTCCTGGAACGCCGAGCCCCGCTGGACATTGACCCGTCCGTGCCGAGCTCAATTAGCCGAGGCTATCTGATTGGACTTGGCGCAGCCTAATTAGCTTTGGACTCGAACCAGAAACTTAAACCCAAAGGCAGCTTGCAGGCAGCCCATCCCTTGCTGCTGCCTGCCTGAGGGAGGGAAAAGCTTTCCTGAGCCTCCTCTCTGGCCTGGGAAGGGGGAACAACCCACCCAGCCTGCCTGCCCATCCCTCCGGCCACAGAGCTGGGGTCGAGGGGGCTTAAACCTCCCCTCCTGCCCAGAGTGGGGCACTGGACCCCAGCACATCATGTAAGACTTGAAGAGAGTTTCTTTCTCTTGGATAAAAGTGCATGGCATTGGTTTCCAGAGGGAACTTGCATTTATGGAAAGGAGCCTGGCTCTGCCTTCCCTGTCTCGTCACACTCCTTGCCGTGTAGGCACCCAGTTCTCAGGCTCCATCTTCCTCCCGGATCTGCAGCTGAGGGGCACAAAGTGGGTGGTTTGTCCCTGAGGGAACTGGCTCACTCCAGAGCGTTCCCCAGGCATCGGTGGAGATGTGGAGGAGGAGCTGAGGTGGGAAGGGATGGCTGTTTTGGGGCTCTCAGTTCCTTTGCCCATCTGTGTTTCCAGCTCTGTGACCACTGAAGCACAAAAACGCTGCTGGGAAGGGACCTTCAGGGATCTGTTGACCAACTCCCCACCAGGCATGGTTCTGGGAGGTGGGCATTTCTCCAAGGAGGCTTGGAAACCAGCGTTCCCATGGGCTGCCCTTGCCCAGTTCCCAGCAGCGAAACCCTCTGGAGGGGTGGCTCATCCCACGGGGATGCTCATGAGATCTCTCCTGGCCGGGTGACACCTCGGTGCCCATGCCGGGCTTGCCGGGTCTCAGCTGAGAGATGGAAAAGTCCATGTGGCCTTGCCTCATGGATCCTTCAGCATCCCCTGAGGAGAACCACCACAACTGGTTTTCTGGGAAACTGGTTTTGTGGGAAACCGGGAAGCAGCGTTGGTTTTGCCGGTCGGTGGTGGCGCAGCTTTGGCGTCTTGGGCTGCCAGCTGCACACTGGCGGCGAGCACCAGCCCCGGCCCCGCTGGATCAATTAAAGCCCATTATGCCAAGTGAATGACTGTAATTATCTCAAATCTGGATTAATGTGCACGCACAGCACCGTAATATAATCCGTCTGCCCGGTGCTTTGTGGGCCGTTGTTCCTGGGAGCCAGACGGAGGAAATTCATGGCTGTGTCTTCCTCCTCCTCCTCCTCCTCCTCCTCTCACCTCCTGCTGCTGTCTCAGACCCTGAGCATGGAGCCCATCCTGTAGGATCTCTAAAAGCCACATGGGCTGATGGTTGCTCTCCGTGCTGACCATGGATGGGAGCAGGAGGCAGTGGGGAGGTGCTGTCCCTCCTGCCGATCCCCAAATCAGCTGAACAAGGGTGGATGCAGCACATCCTGCACCTCCAGGACTCATTAATGAGTGAGGAACACATTTCAGCCCAGGGATCTCAAAGCCGGTGGCTGGGAGAGCTGCTGGGCCGCTCCTGCTCTTGGTCTTCAGGATTTGGCTCATCCTGGATCTGCTGGAGGGAGAATATGGGAAGCTGGGAGCTCCCGTTTCCCAGAGCACTCCGCATCCTTCTGGCTGCTTCTTGCCCTGCCTGCTTTGCAGAGGGACATTTTGGGGCTCAAGGGAGCAGGATCCCCAGGAGTGGAGAGCTTGGCCCCAGGTCTGAGCCCCATCTCCTCTCCCCATCCCTCCTCCCTGGAGCCCAGCGTGGGGATGTCCCCGGGTGTTGGGGACAGTGGCTGGGATGAGCTGGGGCAGTGGGCCAGTGCCTGATCCGGGTTCTCCGGTGGGCCTGGCACATGCCACGTGTGTGGCTCGTTACTGGGATGTCCTGGGGGATCTCCAGCGTGAGTGGAAGCTTCTCCTCTTTCTGCTGGAATGAGCCTAAAGCTTCCGAGCTCCCCCCACATCTCGCTGGATCCTGCTTGGGTTTTCGTAGCTCAGAGCCCAGCACCCCCTCAAGGGCAATTAGATCACTTCCAATTTGCCCATAAGCCCATAAAACTGCAATTGAATGTAATTAAAAGGCCATAATGAGCTCCAGCAACCTGCGGGACCACTGTGCTTCAGCTCTCACCGTGCTCTTTTCGGGGAACGGGATGGAGCCGGAGGCTGCGGAGGTCAGCAGCTGCAGGGAGGATGAGCAGCTCCGAGCAGAGCTCCCTGGGCAGCATGGGCAGACTTTGGGAAGTGCCCGGATGCCACCTTCACCACATCCCCACGCTGGTGATGCCCATCAGGGAAGGACCCCTGTGAGCAGCCCTCTGTCTTTAACGGAGCAGAGGGAGCATCTTCCCCTCTGCTGGCGGCTTTTCCTGCTGGTTTGGCTTCACCGGAGCTGTTGGGAAGCTGGAAAGGGGCCGGCAGGTCCAGTCCCCTCTCGTCACGGGCTGCTCCTGGCTGTGCTTGGAGAAGGTTGGTGGCAGGGGACAATCGCAGCAGTGGTGGCTTGGCAGTGGGGTCCCCCAAACCTCCCTTTTAGGGTGCATGAGCACACCCAAGAAGTCGGAGAGATGCAACCCCAAGCAAGGTTTGCCTGGGAAATCCCAACTCTGCCAAATTCGGGCCTGGGGCCATCAACCCCCTGTCCCACACCCCAAAAGCGCCGGGAGGGGACAGCCCTGCTCTGAGCCGCTTCTGCTGCTGCTGACAGAGCTGCTGCATCGAGCCCTTTATCAGCCACCCCCTGGCAGCCCAGGAGCCCTGGCAGCAGCACTACACTGCCCCTATTATGGGCTGGCCCTGCAGCGGGTTCCCAGCCAGTAAATTAGGGGCACTCGCTGCGCCGCTGACAGCAGAACAGAGAGCATTGTGAGGCCTCATGAGAGCGGGGCCAGCTCCGGCCCTTGAGGGATGAAATAGGAGCCTGTAATTTCTCAGCGCTGTTGTGACATCTTTGCACAAGCGTGTGATTGAGTCACATTTGCTTTATCAGCAGAATCCTTGTTTGCCCGGGTGCACCCTCCCCCTCCGCCCAGCGCTGCCAGGGTGGGGGAGAGCTGCCCGCTCCCCTCCCCCTGGGCTTCCCTGCTCTCCTCACACTTCCCATATGTCCTGCTCCTCACCCTCCCTGCTTTTCCCTTCTCTGCCTGCCCCTCCAGGTCCTGCCGGAGCGTTTTGGAGGCTGTTCTGTCTGCTTGGGACACGGGTGGGGGTCCTCCATGGGATGGGGAGATGGTTTGGGATGGGGAGATGGTTTGGGATGGGGTCCATGTGGGGCAGGAAGCCGGGAGTGCAGGAGGAAGAGGCGTTTCCTCCGGTGACAAGGCAGCTCGTGGGGACAGCAGCTGCTGGAAAATTCCCCTTTTCAGTTCTTTCCCCCTCGGAGATGGGGTAGCCCCTGCAGGCTTCCAGCTCTGCCACTGCTCCAGGGGCAGGGTGTGATTTTAGCGGGCTCCTGAGAGGGTGGGATGGGGTTTTTAAGGGAAAAAAATCCAAAATAAGCCCCCGTACTGGTGCTGAGCACATTTGGTCAGCCCTGGGGTGGGGTCTGTATGCCCCGTGCTCCATGGCAGCTCTGAAGCATCAGGATCAGGTATCCCAGTTTCGGTGTGGATCCTGTGCTGGGGGGTCTCCAGACCCCTGGGTGCAGCAGGTGATGGGGTGAGTTAGGGGTGAGCGTCTCCCAAAAGCGCCCCTGTGGTGCTCTGAGCCAGATTGCCAAAAAGTGGGGTTTTCTCCCGAAAAATCCAGAGGAGAAAATAAAACAGGATAGAGAGGGAGAGCAGCTGTTGGAGCTGCAGGGACAGGGGTGACCCAGCTGTGGGACAGGGACGCTGCCACCTCCTCGCAGTGCTGCTCCCTGGGGTGGGTCCCGCTTTGGGGACGCCCCGTGGCTCAGCAGTGGGATGCTTTTGCACTTCCCCTTCACCTGGTGGGAAGAGAGCAGAGGCTTCCTGAGTGGTGCAGCGGGAATTCTGCCTGTGGGGGGGAGAGGCTGGCGTGCGGAGTGCGGTGGGAAAGCTGCTCGAGGGTGCCGTAATCTCACGCCAGGGCCCATCATCTCATCAGGTGAAATGCTGGCAGGAGGCAGCACCAACGCCTGGCAGCACGCAGAGGGATGCTGTGGAATTCCTCCAGCCAAGGAAAACCCCTGCTGCCGCAGTTAAAACCCAAAAAGCACCTCTGCTGCTGGCTGGGTTTGGTGGAGGTGCTGAGAGGTGCTGCGGGAAGGTTTCGAGGGGAGCGCAGAGCCAGAGGTGAGAAGCTCTGTGGCTTTGAGGTTTTAGTTTGGTCAAAGTGAAAGCTGCTGGGAGGAGGAACCCACCCTGTGCAGATTGCAGCTGTAACTAAGTTTCTCACTGTCCTCGAGCAGCTCGAACCACCACGGCATCACCTGGGGAAGGTTCTGAGTGCGGCTGGAGAAACTCTCCCCAATCTTGGAGCAGGTTCCCGAAGAGAAACTGCACCTGGTGGTTTTGGAATGCCTGCAAAAAGACAGATTTCTGTGTGCTGCCCCTTGTGCAGGGTTTGGGGGGTCTCAGAGGGGTGTTCTTGGGTTTGTCTTTGTGCTGGAGTCCAGAAATGTGAAAAGCAAAAACAACTCCAGTTACTTTTCGGTGATATCAGAGCTACTCAGCACACTTGTCCATGCTGCATTCCCGTGGTCCTGCATCCCTTTGCCTGTAGCTGTGGAAAAGATACTCAGAAGGGAATTAAGGATGAAACACAGCTTCTTCTGACAGCTTGGGGTGCCCATTCCAGGGATTCCCTGACCGTGTGCTTGGAACCCAGGTGGTTTGAGAGGATCAGTTGCCTGTCCTCGCTGGGCAAAGTGCTTTAAATGCAGCTTGACGTGCTTGGATTTGCCACAGGATGCTGCTTATTCCTTGGATCCGTGGATGAGTTTTTGGGATAACAACCACACTGCACACTCAGGTCACCCCCCTGAGTGTGCCCAGGTCGGGCACTGCTGGGTCCATGGCAGCAGCCACCGCTGGGAGGGGGAGAGGCAGCTCTTGCTCCATCCTCCCTTCAGTTCTCAGCTGTGCTGCTGTAAATTGAGAGCAAACTTACTCAAGATTCTAGGCCAGGGGCTATTTAAATCCGTCCTCGAGTTTGTGATCAGGACAAAAGCGAGGACCTGACCTCTTGTGGTCACAGCATTACCGTGGCGATTCTCACACGAAAACCAGGGGCGAACCCTCGTGTCCTGCCCGGATCCAGGCGTTCTCCTGCTGCTCACCACTCATCCCCCGGTTTGCCGTGGGGAAGGTGAGAGGAAGGGAAAGGGAAACCTCCATCATTTGGGGTTCCTTGTCTGGAAAGCACGTGAGATTCCTGAAGAGCTTTTGAGGAGTGAAAGCAAAAGGACGCTGATTCTCACTGCCGAGTTCATCTGGGTGTGGAGTGGGAGCAGGAACACGGGGTGCTGCCTTTACCTGATCCGCGTGCATTCGGGGCTGAGCTTTTGGAACCTGGGCACCACCAAAGCGATGCTGGAGAGCAGAGGAGGAGGAGGAGGAGGAGGATGGTTGCAGAATCCTGATGTGTGCTGCTGGCCCTGCTCCCCTCCCGGCATGGCCCCACAGCGCTGCAAAGCCCCAACGCCAAGGGCTGACTTAAGGAAGGGAGTGGCAACCCAAATTTAGAATTTCCTGCTGTTTAATACCCAGAATTGATTTGCTTTCTGATTAAGGAGGAAGAGGTGCTGAGGGAGGAAAAAAAAGCGAAGCGGAAGCAGGGGGTTGTGAGTGACTTTCCAAATCTCAGCTGGAGTCAGGGACAGGCTCTTGGGGTGGTCCTACAGTGACAGCTCCTCGAGCCCTGGCGTGCAAACCCCTCTGATCCCAATGGGATTGTATCCTATGTGTGCCACTCTCCTCAGCTGCAGAAAAACACAGCTCAGAGACTCTGTTTGTGCCTTGAAATATGGGGGTTTTTTTTTTAACTTCCCCTCTCTCAGAAGCCAAGTGCGGAGCCACCGAGCTGCTGAGTAAACTCCCAGGATAGGCCAGAAAAGGTTTTCCAGCAGAGCCGGGTCACCGTAGTTTTACTGGCAAAGCCTCTTAGGCATAAATGAAGATTATTCTGGCGAAAGCTTTTGCTGGTACACTTTATTCCGGTACAAATGAGCTATCCTGGGAAAAAAAGCGCCTCTGCACTGTTGGAATTGTTTCTGCTCTGGGACATTTTGTGGTCTGGAAATGTTAAAATCACAGCCCTCCGTGATAGTGCCGGCTCAGCAAAAGCTGCTGCAGCTGCTGCAGACGTGCCCTGGCCAGGCAGCAGCTCTTGGAGTGGCACTGGGTGACAAAATGCCACAGGGAAGGGTGGCCAGGGCTGGTGGCATTCCGGGTGTTCCTGGAGGGTCTGACCTGCCCGTCTGGGGTGCATCCAGCCGTGGATGTTGGCTGGTCCGAGCTGGAGGTTTGTGCTGAATGCCAAGGGGATGGAAAATAGCGGTGGAGCTGCCCGGGGATGTTGGGTAAAAATGTTTTCTGAAGGTGGTTTTTTTTCCCTGTTATAGAAGATTTTTGATAATATTCTTGTTCGAATTGTTGTTAGGATGATGACAATGCCAGGAGAGTTCTGTCTGAGGGAAGAGTGATCCAGGATGCTACCCTGGATTTTGGAATTGCCAGGATCTGTTCCCAGCCTTGCTTTTAATTTCTTGTGTGACTTTGGTGGAGGTGACATCAGTCTGTGCCCTCCCTGCGCCATCAGTGTCTGGTTTTGGGGCTGCTGCTGTTAAAAACCTCTGTGAGGTGGGAATCCATCCCAAAGAGATCTTGGCAAGGCAGGGATGAGCACCAGCAAAACAAAACTCAGGCTCCCCTGCTGGCTCTGGCGTCCGTGGGGTGATTGCTGTGCCGTGGAGCAGAGCTGGGAGCGCTCGCAGGGCACACCCCTTGCACATGGATCATGTGGCCCTGCCCTAAATGTCATATTCCTTGGGAAAAATCCCCGTCCAAGCTCTGTGGCTGGCGGGCTCGTAGTTTGGAGGAAGAAAAAGAGCTTCACTGCAGATTCTTCAGCTGCTGACGAGCTCTGGTTTCTGATCTCCCAACTGCCATGGGGCATCTTCGGGGATAGACAGAGGTCGTTGTGCTCAAACAAAGGACACACAGAGAAAATAGCTGCACTCGATGGGTGTGACAGAGGGGAAATGCTTTCAGAACTTTTATTTTTTCCATTTTTTTTAAATTTAGAAACAGGCACGGAGTTTATTTTGGTCAAGAGATAGTCACACACAGCAGCTTTAAATGGCAGAACTCCTCGAGGAGAAGGAACGGTCTCACACTGCTTGAGCTGAAAATGCCTTTGGGGAAGTGCCTCCTCTGTTTGCTGCAGCCCGAGTGGTGCTCATCAGTTTGGGAATTTTATTTGTTTCTGTTAAGGATGTTTCCTCAATCCAGGCCTTTTTCTTTTTTAATTTTTTTTTTTTTTTTTTTGGAATTCTTTCCGCAGTCAAAGTCCTTTAGGATACTTGTGGTGGGGAAGAGGGCAGACTCCTTATATCCCACTCCTGATGCCCGTCTCTCCACCTCGAGTTATATTTTCCTCAAACTCCTCTTCCCTCGAGCCAGGGACTGGCAACATCTGTGCTGAGTTGCCTCAAGTGGACTCTGGATTTTGCTAAGTTTAAAAACCCATATTTGCATGCTGGATGTCAATGTTTCCCATTGCTGCCACTCTCCCAGCGGGGTTTTGGAGCAGGGAGTGTTTGGATGAGGAGTGGAAACCTCCCAGTGTCCGAGAAGTTGCTTTGAACCAGGCTTTGAGTCGCGATGCTCTGAAAAATCCGCGTCTGGTTCGGATTTCCGAGTGTGTGGCCGAGGGATTTGGGTGCAAACACACCCAAATGTGGCCGTGCCCGCCCATATTTCCCCGTTCCGTGATTATCCCTCTCCTCTCCTTTCCTTTTTGTCGTTGCCTGAATTATTCCCTCCCAGCTCCTTGCTGAGGGATGCTGGGGTCAGAGGTGGGATGCTGGGGACTCTGGGGGCAGTGGGGGGATGCTGGAGGCAGCAGTAGCACTCTGGATGCAGCAGTGGGGTGCTGGAGACAGTGATGGGATTCTGGAGGCAGCAGTGGGATTCTGGTGGCGGCAATGGGGTTCTGGGTGCAGCAGTGGGATTCTGGGTGCAGCAGTGGGGTTCTGGTGGCGGCAATGGGGTTCTGGGTGCAGCAGTGGGATTCTGGGTGCAGCAGTGGGGTTCTGGTGGCAGCAATGGGGTTCTGGGTGCAGCAGTGGGATTCTGGAGGCAACAGTGGGATTCTGGTTGCAGTAATGGGACTCTGGATGCAGTGATGGGATTCTGGGTGCAGCAGTGGGGTTCTGGATACATCAGTGGGATGCTGGGAGCGGTGGTGGCACTCTGGAAGCAGCAGTGGGGTGCTGGTTCCACATCTTTGCGAGAGCAGCATCGCTGCCTTGCTGAACCTTCTCTTCCTCCTGCTGGGGTTTCCCCGCCAGGATCGGGGATCTCCAGGGAAGGTTGCTGGGGCTGGGCTGCTGTGGGTTCAGCGTTTCCCTCTGTGTGACATTCGTGTGCTAATTGCTCCGAAATCCTGGGGAGGCAGCTGATGCTCACGGATGCAGGCGACCAAAGACGGAATTTTCCAGACTTTACTTCACTTTGGGGTCCGCGGCCAAAGGCAGACCCACCATGAGCACCCAGGTGGCCGTGCTGCTGCTTCCCCCTCTCTGGATCCCTGGTGTGAGCTGGGGGGTCCGGCTGGGTTTTGGGGGGGCCCCCCCATCCCTGCCGCCTTCCGCCCGCCCCTCCCCGGGGGCCAGAGCCAGCGCCTTCCTCGCTGGGGATTGTTTTGCAAGCAGCGTGACAGGATGAGGAGGAAATGTGCCAGGAATGGCTCCATGTCTCCTCTTGGGAGAATTGGAGGCTATTTATAAGCCCCCCTTCCCGCCCCCCTCCTCTGCTCCCCCAGGACAGGCGCACAGAGCCCGTCCTGCTGCCTGCAGAGCTGCTCCCGCCCCAGAGCAGAGCGTTCCAGAATCACGGAGTCATTTGGGTTGGAAAAGACCCCCAAAATCCTCAAATCCAACCTCTGAACCTCCATTCCCTGTGGATGGACACACATTTCCCCCCCCCCCCCACCACGTGTGTGATGCACAGACCGAGCCACCTCCACAGCCTGTGGGTGCTGCTCTCGGCCTGGCCCGGTGATAAATCCAAATTATCCTGTGGCACGGGGGGAATCAGCTGGAGCAGCCACGCTGAGCCCCTGGCAGAGCTCAGAGCTGTGTCAGGGAGGTGGTGGAGGAGGGCACTGGTGCCTGGCTTGAGGTGGAAATGCTCTTAACGAGGTGGAAATGCTCTCAGCACGTGTCTCAATGCCCGCCTAGATACTCCAGGAGAAGGTGGTTTGGAAAAAACTGGGAATTTTGGGGGAGGAGCAGAGGGGCTGCAGCTCAGGGCTCTGTCCCACGGGGGTGACTCAACGCCGTTCCCTCTCCTCCTTCTCTTCCAGATTTCTCCAACCAAGTGAATTCCACATCCCTGAACTCCCCCACGAGCCGGGGGCCCATGGCCACCCCCTCCCTGCACCCGTCCATCGGGCCGGGCATCGGCTCCTCGCTGGGCTCGCCGGGCCAGCTGCACTCGCCCATCAGCACCCTGAGCTCGCCCATCAATGGCATGGGCCCCCCGTTCTCCGTCATCAGCTCCCCCATGGGCCCGCACTCGATGTCCGTCCCCTCCACGCCCAGCCTGGGATTCGGCACCAGCAGCCCGCAGGTAAGGGCACAGGAGGCACCTTTGGGCAGGGAGGAGCCACCTCTGGGGGTTTCTCATCCAGGCAGGCGCCAGGGGGAGGCGAAAAGCAGAAACTCGAGGGGGAAACGAAGCTGGAGGCATCCTGCTCCTTTGCGGGGCTGCAGGATGGGCTGGGAGGGACCAGCACAGCTGGAACACGGCCATCCTGTTGTCCCCAGGATGGGGTGGGAGGGGAGTAGTGATCATCCCTGGGTCACCTGGGAGCTGGTGCAGCTGTGGCAGGAGCCAGAGCCACCCTAGGGCTGTCTGGAATTCTTCTCCCTGGGAAGCAGCACGTCCCCTCCAGGGCCAGCCCGTGGTCCCCATAGAATCATGGAATTGTTCTGGTTGGAAAAGCCCTCTAGGATCATCCAAGCCCACCAGAAACCCATGTCCCCAAGTGCCACATCCACACACCTTTAAGACTTCCAGTGGTGATTCCACCACTTCCCTGAAGCCTGTTCCAATGCCTGACAACCCCTTCCACGAAGAAGTTACCCCTAACAGCCGATCTCAGCTCGAGGCCCTTTCCCCTTGTCCCGTCGCTCGTACAACCCCAGGGGTCCCCTGCCCCTTTCTCCTCGCAGGGCAAGGCCTGGCCTTCAGTGGCTGAAGATTATGTAAAAACCCCTCCAAGCAGGGCGAGATAAGCTCTTTTTAAAAATAGCCAGGTCGGGGTGCTGGCCAGCCCCTGCCACCTGTTGCTGGCTGCTCGCACGGGATATGTTTAGTAAAAGGGCAGATTAAGGAATTGGCCACCACCTGCCACTCGCTGCGGGTTTATTTATTCCAGGCCCTCTCTGGGAGTCAAGCACCTGCCAGCACCTTTATTTTTAAATATTGGCCTGGTTTATTCCCAGAGATAACAGGTCCTTTTCCTAGGTGGGGCTGTGCTGACTGCCAGCCCTGGGGACCCCCAGCATCCAGCATCCTGTGCTGGGCAGAGAGGAAGAAAGATTTGCCTTTGGATGGGCTTCTCCCGTGCAGGATTCAGCCTGTGACCCCCTCAGAGGTGCAGGGACCTGCACACCCCGCTCCCCACTGCGGGACACCAGCGGGGTGACACATCCCCCCCATCCCAGGGCCGAGGGAAGAGGAACTGAAACTGCGCCTGGGAACGGGCAGCCGGAGTGAAATTAGCAGCCCCAGCGCCAAAATGGTGGGGAAGGAGTGGGAAGGGGGATGTGAGGCAACCTTGAGGGGAGCCACAAGCCGGGGAGATGGCGGGGAAGGGGCGATTGTAAGGTGCAGTTTGGGAGCGGCGAGCGGGGGAAGCGAAACGAAGCAGAGCTCCAGGGCAGAAGGGGAAGTGAGAGTGTGGTGGGATGGTGCTGGGAGCGAGCTGGCTCCAGCCCTGGTGGCTCCTGCCCTGGTGGCTCCAGCCGTGGTGGCTCCATCCTGGTGGCTCCAGCCCTCAGTGGTTCCAGCCCTCGGTGGCTCCATCCTGGTGGCTCCAGCCCTCAGTGGTTCCAGCCCTCGGTGGCTCCATCCTGGTGGCTCCAGCCCTCAGTGGTTCCAGCCCTCGGTGGCTCCNCTGCCCTGGTGGCTCCAGCCGTGGTGGCTCCATCCTGGTGGCTCCAGCCCTCAGTGGTTCCAGCCCTCGGTGGCTCCATCCTGGTGGCTCCAGCCCTCAGTGGTTCCAGCCCTCGGTGGCTCCATCCTGGTGGCTCCGTCCTGGTGGTTCCAGCCCTCGGTGGCTCCATCCTGGTGGCTCCAGCCCTCAGTGGTTCCAGCCCTCGGTGGCTCCATCCTGGTGGCTCCGTCCTGGTGGTTCCAGCTGTGGTGGCTCCATCCCCGGTGCCTCCGTCCCTGGTGGGCCCAGCCCTCAGAGCTCCCGTCCTTTGTTCAGGGGCTTGTCCTAAGTGGTTTTCCTCGAGGTGACACTTGGGAGGGCTTCAGCCTAATGGGTCCTGCCATCTGTTCCCTGTCTGGCCACATTAGGTCCCTGTCCCTGTCCCTGCAGCGGGCAGAGGCGCCTACCTGGGCCGGCAGAGCGCGGGGGGAGGACGACGAGGAGGAGGATGAGGGGGACGAGAAGGAGGAGGGGTGCAGCGAGGCCGATGCTCGGCGGGGAGCACGGCCCCCCTGCCCCGGCCGGCAGAGCGCCGGGGTAATGAGGCGTGCGGCCCCCGTCGCCGGGCAGGGATGGCACTGATGGAAGGTGGTTTGCATCAGATGGCAGATGCCACTTGCCATCAGGCCACGCCTCGTCGCCTCCGGAGAGGCAGCAGAGCAGAAGGGCACGCGGTGTGCGAGGTCCCCGGGGTGGGTCCCCTCTGCCCCAGCTCTGCCGGGGTGGGAAGGAGCTGCCAGGATCCCAAAAACGGGGGGCTTGCCCTACCCGGTGTGGTCCTGCAGAGGGGAGGACCCAGCAGCCCTCAGTGATGGTCCTGGAGGATGCTCAAGGTGCTCCCAGCACCCTCCGTCCAGCTCTGGGAGCTTCCCAGGATCTTGTGCAAACACAGCCCCAAAATCAGGGAATGTGGCAGGGATCCTGCCGCAGCATCCCAGCATCCGTGGGAAGGGGATGCTGGTGCTGAGCTGGCTCAGGGGTGAGGAGTGTGAGGCAGGGGGAGCTTGCAGTGGTGAGCGGGGTTTCAGCCAGAGCCCCCTTTGCCCCAGCTCTGCCGGGGTGGGAAGGAGCTGCCAGGATCCCAAAAACGGGGGGCTTGCCCTACCCCATCTGGTTCTGCAGAGGGGAGGACCCTGCAGCCCTCGGTGACAGTGCTGGAGGATGCTCCAAGTGCTCCCTCCAGCTCTGGGAGCTTCCCAGGATCTTGCACGGCTTGCAAACACAGCCCCAAAATCAGGGAATGTGGCAGGGATCCTGCCGCAGCATCCCAGCATCCGTGGGAAGGGGATGCTGGTGCTGAGCTGGCTCAGGGGTGAGGGGTGCGAGGCAGTGGTGAGCAGGGTCCCAGCCAGCCTGGGGGGCTGGACCCAGCAGCCCTGGGATTTAACACATTCCTTAAACCCTCTTACCTAAAAATGATGGGAAAATGGGGAAAAAAGCGCAGGATTTTCAGCAAGGGCTGCGAGGGAAGGACTTTCCATGCAGTTTGCAGGGCTGTGTGGAGCCCCAGGCATCGCTGGCAGCAGCTCGGGGCGCCCGGGGGCGAGTGGGGAGAGATCAGACGTGGGATTAGGCTTTTGCAGAGCCGCCGTCTGCCTTGGCACAGTGCTCTTTGTAAGGGCGCCTGGGGGACCGGGGAAGGGCTGGGATGTTTTTTGGGATGGGAGGAGGAGGAATAAAGCTCTGCTTGGCCAGAAGGGCCAGGGTTCGGTCCGGGGTGAAGGAAGAGGAAGAGGGAAGGGAAGGAGCCGAGAGGTGCCGGCGTCACTGGGGGAGCAGAGCCCTGGTTCCCCGCCCCGTGCTGGGCTCGCTGCTGAGCTGGAGCCGTGCTGTCCCGGAGCAGAAGTGCTGTGCCAAGGCCAGGGGCTGCCGTCCCCTCCTCTGTCCCCTCCCTGCACGTGCTCCTGGAGGGGAAGGGCCGGGGCAGGCGCCGGGGCGGTGTGGGAACCCCGGGGTGCCTGTGCTGAGGTTTGGGGCCAGCGCTGGGAGAGGAACCGATGACTTTCCCCTCCCCAGCCCGGGCTGACTCAGCTCTGAGCAGCCGATGCTCCGGGCCGAGGAGGTTGGTGGGACCCCCACTCTCCTGGGTGGGTCTTGCTCTGCCCGTCGTCCCCCTGATGCTCTCGGGGTGGGCTCTGTGGGCTGCTGGGGCTGGGGGAAGTGGTGGCGAAAGGCTTTATCTTCATCAGGCAGCCGTGGCCTCTGGCCTCAGTCCCGCAGCCAGGGATGCAGCGTGACACCAGCCGTCGCCACCAGCTGCACCTGGAACTGGCTCCGCTTCCCAGAAAGTGCTCGGGGAGGAATTCCTGGGGCAGGTCACCCTGACTGGCAGCCGCTGCTCCCGGAGATCATGTGGGACTCAAAAAAGAGATGCTCCTGCCTGGGGACCTGCTCATCCCTCTCCTCTCTGCTCTATCCAGCAGCAGCTAAAGCCAGGAGCGCATTCCTGGGTGGCACCGGGTGCCAGCTGCCTGTGATTCATCAGCTGGCACAGGCAGGGCAGCAGAGGGAGGCAGATCCATCCCTTTTCTCCAGGGTGGGTTTACCCGGCTCTGTTGTGGGGCTGTCAGTCATCTGCCTGCCAAATATTCCCCACCAGCCTGGGGACGTGAGAGCCAGAGGAGCGGCCGCGCTGCTCTAATTGACAGATCACAGGCCCTGGGACTTCCCTGGGTTAATCTGTGGCGAGTGCAGTCGCTGAGGATCTCCGTTAGGGCAGAGAAAGGCAACAAACTGAGGCACAGTCCTGTGTGTCCCGCCTGGGTTTGGAGGTTGGCAGGGGTGGTGGCTCCGTGGCAGTCCCTGGCAGGCTGATTCCCTTGGGGGCACCCACAGTGATCCCAGCTGGCTCTGCATCCAGAGCCGACCAAATCCAGGTCCCCCATCCACCCCCAGACCCTCCTGGACGGGGTGAGCTTGTCCCCAGATCCTGCAGCTCTGTGCCTCGGTTTCTCTTTGCACACAAGGGTGTAACAGCCCAGTGGGGGCTTCAGCCCAGGAACCCTTCACTCCACACCAGTGCCACCATGCCAGCACCACTTCCACCCAATCCTCTGCTTGTTGGGGGCCAGGGAAGAAGGAATGGCATTTGGAAGTGGCAGAGACATGTCCCACCAACGCCAGCTCTGGAAAGCCAGGCCCTGCTGCATCTGGGATCTGTTTATTTGCCGTGGAGCTTTCCTTTGGAGAGATAATGCTAGAAGGATATCTGTGAATTGCAGAGCTAAACAAGAGTGTCCTGGCCTTCATCATCCATGCAGGGGCTCGCTCCCAGCCGGCAGCTCTCCCACGAGCCGCCACTGCAGATCTTTGTCCCTGTGTCCCGTGGCGGGGTGGAGCTGGGGTGGCCGCTGATCCCTGGCTGTGGGGGCTGTGCTGGGGCAGTGCAGGAGGAACTTGCCTTCCACTCAAATCGTGGAAAAACGTCCTTCTTGGATGGGCAGGGTCAGCCCTGCGTGGCTGCTGGTGGTGCTCGGGGGCCTGGCCATGTCCTGCTCCTTCTGTCACCCTGCTGCCAGCTCAGAGCCGCCCCGGCTCCTGTGCCTGAGTGCTTGTGCTCCTGTGCCCAAATCCTCTTGGCTCAGCTTTGTGGTGGGTGTTCGGAGCAGTGCTGGTCCCCACTGGAAGTTCGTCCCCTGCTTGTCCCTGCTGTCCTGTGTGTGAGTGACACAGCCCCGTGTCCCCGTGTCCCCGGTCCCAGCCAAGCCCTGTGCTTGTGCCTCCACAGCTCAACTCGCCCATGAACTCCGTCACCAGCACAGAAGACATCAAGCCACCCCTGGGGCTCAATGGAGTCCTCAAAGTGCCAGCACACCCCTCAGGAACGATGGCCTCCTTCACCAAGCACATATGTGCCATCTGCGGGGACAGATCTTCAGGTGAGGCTGGCGCCTGCCCGGGGAGGGGCTCAGGGTGCGGGTGCCCTGGCAGAGGGTTGGCATTGGCTCCCTGGCTCCTGGCAGCACGGGGAGTGCCGGTGGGAGCTCTCCTTTGGGACAGGACGTGGCAGGGGATGAAGAGTCCTGGTCTGGCTGAGCCAGGAGACCCCGGGTCCCTGTTTAGCAGTGGGGTTACATCCTGACCCTACTGGCAAACAAGGCATCGGGGGTGTCCTCCCTCTCCCCGTCCTTTGATGCACACTGGTGCTGGCACACAGTGCCACAGAAAAAGATGCTCCTGACACGGAGTGTCTTCACTCCTGGGAGATAAAGATGTGCTAATTCCCTTTATTCTCCTGCTTTTCCAAAAACTTCCTGCTCCAGCAGAGCTCTGGTTGCCTGGTTTGTGAGTCCTTCGGGACCCCTGCTGTGGTCCAGGCTGGACATGGAGGGTGGGAACAGGGTACAGAGCAGGCTGGGGTCGTGTGTCTGGTGTGGGGGATTCAGACAGCTCACAGGGGTACAGGGGGACACCCTGTTCCACCGCTGCACTGCCCCAGCCCTGCTGTAGGGCCAAGAAACGGCCTTTTCCTGGATGTAAGGCAGGATGTGGCCACGGAGGGCATCCTGATTCTGTGGAGCTCCAGCTCCAGGAAACCTCTGCTCCCCGCAAACGCAGCTGGGAGAGGCCCTGGCAAGAGCTGGTGGCAGAGAGGGGAGCTGGGGCCAGCTTTAAACCCGAATTTTGTCCTCCCCGCAGGTAAACATTACGGGGTTTACAGCTGCGAGGGCTGCAAAGGCTTCTTCAAGCGCACGGTGCGGAAGGACCTGACCTACACGTGCCGGGACAACAAGGACTGCCTGATCGACAAGCGCCAGCGCAACCGCTGCCAGTACTGCCGCTACCAGAAGTGTCTGGCCATGGGCATGAAGAGAGAAGGTAAGGCCCGGCCTGGCCGGAGCACCCACGGGTGCTGCAGGGACCTGTTCTTCCCTAGGAGGAAGCGTGGCGGGCGCCAGAGGCAGTGTCTGCGTGGCGGTGACAGAAGCCCCGTCTGTATTTTGCTTCTGCGCCCCAGCCAGAGCCTCTCGTGGGCTCCGGAGCCTCTCGTGGGCTCTGGAGCAGCGCTGAGTCCCAGAGCAGTGCTCAGATGGTGGATGGGCCGTGGGTGGGAACACTCTCCACTCCAACCTGGCCTTGGACACTTCCAAGGATGAGGCAGCCGCAGCTTCTCTGGGCATCCTGTGCCAGGGCTTCAGCACCTCATCCAATCCTGCATTTTTTTTCTCGTTGGGAAGAAGAAGGAAATTCAGGCTCTTAAGATAGCTCTTCGCTTAGTGGGGTCTAAATTTAGGATCTAAACTTCCCCGGCAGTGCCTCTTTTAAATGATCTTTTTAAACGCTGACTGCCTCTGTTCTGATCCGCCGGCGGAACAGGCTTTTAGCAGACGTGACGCGAGAGTGACCCCGGCTCCGTGCTGCTTTCTCCCCTTACATCTTCAGAGCCACACTTGCCTCCCTGACAGGCCGATAAAGCCGCCCCAGCTCTGGCCCTGGCCCACAGCTCCAGCCTGGGACCCTTTGAAGAGCACTCAGCCCTGTCTGGAGCGTTGATTAAACGGGGCAGCGCTGGAGCTGCTCTGAGTGTTGGGCAAACGCTGCCCCGCTCGGTTTGTGGGGTTACCCAAGGACCAGAGTCACCAAGTGTCACAGCTGTCTGTGCTGGAGCTGTGGGGGGACTGCCAGGGCACCCCGGGGACCTCCTTAGCCCTGCCGAGCTTAACCCTTTGGTGCTCAAAACAAATCTTCCTGCCCCAGCAGAGCTGTAGTGTTAATTGGAGAGATTGAGGCCTTCAGGGCAGTGCAGGAGTGGGGGCTGGCATTGCCCTGGATGCAGAGCAGTGGGGAATACTGGATCCCATGGGAGATGTGCAGCGGGATGAGGAAAATCTGAGCCAAAACCTGAGCCATGGGAGACTCAGATGACCAAAAAGAAGCCAAGGGCTCTCCTGTGTGTTCAGCAGGAGAAATACAGAGCGTCCCCTTCCCCTGGCACTGCCTCCAGAGCCTTCCACAGGCAGCTGGAGGCCCCCTTAACCTTTCAGCCCCCCAGAACAAGGTGTGTAGGGCTGGGAAGAGCAGCAGGAATGCTGGAACTCTGCCCTGCCACCCTGCGAGCAGGTACCTGCTCCGTGCCTGCCGTTAGCGGTGATTGCGTGGGCAGCGCCGCTAAAAATTACAGGTCCATTAATTAATTTCTAAACGGCGGTGGAAGTCCCCAGGGAGCACGTACAGTGTGAGGACTCTATTAATTCGTCTTGATTAACATTATCACAATGAATAGCAAATGAATTCATAATGATCAGACAATTATTTAAAAGTGTGACAGATGGGATCTTGGTAACTCCAGGAGCGCGCTCAGGCAGTGCTGATGGATCTGGTGAGGGCAGCACTGGGGAAGGGCAGGAACTGGTGATTTGACACTCATCATTAGATGATTTGGGCATAATCCCTGTGTAGGGAAAGCTGGAATAACTCCCCTGTCTCTCGTTATAAAACTAAAAATTCAGGGTCTCGCAGAAATGTCTCAGTTGTCCCGAAGCTGGAAGTCAGAAGTTGGATCTCGCCGAGCTCTGGTTTTGAGCAGCTCTGGAGTTTCACGTGTGATATCCACCTGATTTGTCAAAAAAAAAGGTCTCTTCCTGTTGCACCCGTCCCAGCTGACTGCTGCTGCTGCCAGGAATTGTCCTTACACCACTCCTGCTCCCACCTCTATTTTGGGGAAGAGTTTTGGGCTCAATCCTGCATTGCTAATTCCTTTCGCCTAAATACTCACAGCCTAGCTGCCTTTTTATCCCCTAGCATAAACTCTTGTATCTTTTAAGTAACAGAGCCAGGGTAATGGGCCTCATTTCCCTAAAAAACATCTTGCTCTGGAGACCTAATTTAGAGCTGTGTGAAGGCACAGCAGATTCCTGCTGGGAAGCAGCTCTCCTGTAGCCCAGAGGTACTGGGATGTGGTGGAAGTACAGGAAAAAGCTCCAAAGTGAGCGCTGGAGCTGTGGTGAGAGGCAGGGCTGGGGTGGGGAGCGGTGCTGGGAGGAGGAGTGAGAGCCACCATCGTACCCAAAAACCTGGGCCAGAGGGTAAAAGGAAAGGGGTTCTTACTTAGCTGAGAAGTTGGATTAGAGAAGGAAAATCATCAGGGCAACTGGTGGAGGTCTGGAAGGGTTTGATCCCGACAGCTGAGGGGTCTCCAGGTGAAGATGGAGATGCCAGGAGCAGACCCAGAGGATTGGACCTTGTGCCCAGCCAGGGCAGAAGCAGCAGCGTACCCAGGCTGGCCCTGCTGGGGGACGGGGATCCTTCAGGGCCACAAACCTTGGCTGAAAGCGAGGAAAGCCTGCAGGAGCAGAGGGTTCCTGCTGCTGCGTGCATCTCTTCTGGCTGTTCCCTGTTAGAAACACGTCAGAGAGATCCCAGTGCTCACGGTGAGTGAGCCTCACGCTCTCTGAGATGATAAATAAGCCACTGGGAGTGTTTTTCCCCCTGTGAATTTCTGCCAGCTGCGTAAGGCTTTGGTTTTTTGTACTCTTGTCTCCCACTAAATACCGGATAGGCAACGAAATTAAGATTACCATCAGGGATCTTGACTAATGCAGGGATTATTGTTGTGGGGGTGGCTGTTTGCATCCAGGAGCTGAACTCTCCCTGCTCAATCTGTTCCTCGTTAGGGTCGGAGGTGTCTGTGCATCAGCAGCCTCGCGTTTGGAAGGGAAAAAGTGGGAACTGCCTCGAGGGAGGCAGAGCTCTCGTGAAGAGGTGGGAGTAAACACTCGGGGGGCTTGGGATGGGAGGCTCTCGTGTGCCAGGGGGGTGACAGCAGAGGTGACGGGGTGGCTTGGGGCGCGGCGCAGCTCCGGCTGTCCCGTGTGACGAGGTGCCGGCCCCGGCAGTGCTGGCAGCGCCTCGGGATCGCACAGGGAGCAGGAAATACCAGCGAGGAGCCCTTTCTCATGCTCCCTCGGCCGCCTCACAGGGAGCGGCCCTTGGGAACCGGCTCCCGGAGCCTTCCCCCGGACGTGAGGGGCTCCTGGGGAGAGCCAGGCCGGCTCCGCGGGACCTGCTGCGCTGCCCGGGTTGGCAGCAGGGCTTCCACGTGCCCGGCTGCAGGCTGGGGTTTGGTGCCAGCTGGGTGAAATGGATGTGGGTGCATCTCGGAGCCCCTCTGGAGAGCAGGGAGCTGTTCTCCTGCAGCTGCGGAGCTGATCCCAAAGTCGTCCCCAAATCCAGGTGCAGGTTCGGCGTGGCTGCAGCTGCTGTGCCGAGATCCAGAGCCCTGCTCGGAGCATCCGGGACATCTGTCCAGCTGCAGGCCTGCTCTCTGATTTCAGAACTTCGTTAAACTTCACAGCCTGAGTTAATTCTTCCTCCTCCCATATTTGTGGGTTGGTTTTCCCCCTCTCACTTGCCGAGCTGAGGGGTTTAACCTGGCAGGGGTCGGACTTGCAGCACCTGCACAGCCCAGAGACCTTCCCATGTCTCCAGGGAGCTGCTCCATCACTTAGTCCAGAGGGACTGAAGATTCCCACGTGGAGTGACTTGTGCCTGATCCCCTGCCATGGCTGTGCGTCCCCCTGGAGCTGGAGCCATCCCTGCTCCCAGACCACCCCTCAGGAGCACGAGGAGTTTGGGGAGAAAGAGCAGGAATTCAGGTTTCCAACCCAGCGTCCAAGTGAATGTGGAAGCAGGCAAGTGGCCACAGCCTAGTGAAGGGGCAGAGGTCAAGAGCACAGTTATTTTTAGGAGTAATTTGGGAATGGAAAATGTCTCCCAGCTTAATGAGCTTGTTTCTTACATCCTTTTAAAGTGCTGCTCTTTAAACCAGCTGGTTAAATCACACTGGGTTTGGGGTTTTTTTTGTTTTTAAGGATGCTCTTAGGTTGAGAAAATAGGTTTGGCTACTGGTTTTCTCTCCTTTAGTTGCTGTTTGCTTATACTTCAGTGTCCAGAGAGTGAAGTGAGCTAGGATTTTTTTTGCTGTTGTTTTCTGGAGCTGTTCCAAGGTTTCAATCCACTTTTTAACACTCCGAAGTTACACTTTTTAATTACCACGATGGTATTTTGCATTCCTTAAACAAATTACGGCATTCAGTTGAAAACGTTGGAGGGAAAAAAAGAAAAAAAACCCCACCATTTATTTCATGTGTGGCAGCTTTTGAGGTTGTTTACAGTAGCAGAAAGCTGCACCTCTGAAAGAGGGGAAAAAAAAAAGGTGACACACGAAAGCAAAGCAGAAGAAACAACTGTCTGAATTCGTTTCCTCAGCTGTCTTGGCATTTTGGATATAAGCAGGTACCTGGGGCATAAACGCTTCAAGATGCTGCTGATACACAGCAAAGACGTGGCTTCATGAAAGGCAGCAGAGCCCAGTAAATTCCAGCGTGAGAGGAACGGAAATCCCCAATAACCCCCAGCCAGCACCTCGTAAATAACGAGCCACCCACCTGCGGGCTGGGGGAGAAAACCAAAACTGAGCAGGTTCGGGGCTCCCTCGGTGCCTTCCCCCTGTGCTCTCAGGGCACGGGGTCTGTCCCCCTGAGAAAACCTCGTTTTTGGGAGCAGTGAATTATCCTTTCCTCGTGAAAAGTCACAGCCCCACCCTGTTGCTCCTGGAGGGGTGGATTTGCATCCCAAAAAGCTCTGTATTGACACTTGGTGAGTGTCACTGGAGCTGCTGGAGCCTCCACGTCTCTCCCGGTGACTAAACAAACCTGTGCTGCTCCTGCCCTCTGAGAAGCACCAAAATCCTTTCCTTTGGGCCTCTCCCTCCCTTCCCTGACGTTCCTTTGGCACAGAAGCGCAGTGCCCACGAGCGTGGCCTCCCACAGGGGTTGGTTTGGGCACCTGAACCAGCTTGGGTGGCACTTTGCAGTGGACTCAAAGCTGCTTTTTTAGCCATCAGATGCTGCCCCACGAGCACAGCCAAGGTGTCCAGGGTGATGTGGACACCTGCAGAGGGTGGATCTGGCCTTTTGGCTCACCAGCCCTCGGACTTGGGTAGCTGAGGCTCGTCTGCAACCCACGGGGTGAGGCACTGTGGGTTTTAAAGACACGAGAGGTCACCAAGGAGTGGTTTGGACACATGGGGCTCCATGTCTTGCTGTACCATGGCCTGGGGAAGTGCAGATGGGCTGGAGAAGCTCAAGATGAAACATGACAGCAACTGGCCTGAGGCAAGCACAGGCCAAATCAGGCAGAATAACAGCAGAGGCTCTTCATCAGGTGCCGTGGAAAACACAAGCTTCTGTCCTTGGCTCGGCTCAGACATAGCTGGAGGAGGTGGGGCTGCCTCTCCGAGCTCCCTGACTGCGTCTTTTTTTTCTCCTCAAGTGGACTGCAAGGTTCAAATGCTTCCCTTATGTTTAGGAAAATCAGCCTGGAAAAGCTCTCGGCCGTCCGAGGCTCCTTGATGAAAAATAAAAGCGTTGGCACGCGGAGGAGAGGGCTGGGGAGCTCAGCTCTGGAAACACGGGGTGGCCACGGCTTGGGAGCGCTGTGCCTTGCAGGAGAGTCTTTTCTGGGATGCAGCGAGCCAAATTCCCGGCTCAGCTCCTGCGTTTGAGGTGGATGGACCCACGCTGTCGATCAAAAGCTGTGCCACCCTCAGGACCAGGAAAATCGGCCTCCTTGGGAAGCTGAGAATGAGGTTATTGCCATTTGGGTGTCACCAGACGAGCTGCCATGCAGCTGCCACCTTTGTGTTTGTCTTCCTAAAAACATAAATAAAACCCAAACCCGCAAAGGAAACCCAGTTCCCAGACCAGGTCCACTTGAAAAATGTATTTTTGTCATCTCCACCGTGGTTTATTTGACTAATCCCCAGTGGGAGTGGGAAGTGGACTCCAGAGATGAGGTCCTAGGTCTGTGTGGTGAGGGGTCTGCTCACTGCTGGAGACTTTCCCAGATTTCACGGGTACAAAAACCACTTGTCCTTCTTTCCTTCCCTCTGTCCCACGTGCTGTTTTTTCCTGCATCTCAGGGAACACAGTCCCCATTCTTTTCCTGGGATGGTGATGTGTCCCTCAGCATCTCTGCTAAGATGGAGCAGCAGCTTGTCAGGCCCTCAGCAGCTCCAGGGAAGTGCTGGTGGCAGGAAATCCAGACATTTTCCACTGGGCTTGTGCCTGTGGAGACTGGGGACATGGAAAACTCTGCTAGGAATGTGTGTGAGTGACTGGCAGCTCTGAGACACTTTTGGCTGCTCCTTGGATGTCCTCTCAGCTCTGCTGAGCTTCTGAAGCCAGGATGGCAGCACCTGCAGGGAAATCCAGGTCTTGGAGCCCACAGGATCCATGTCTGGAGTGCCAGCTGCAAATCCCTGCAGCTTTCAGGACAACGTGTTGGGCTCTCCAGCCCTGGGGCTCTCAGGGTGAACCTGGAATTAGGAAAGTGGAGACACAAGGTCAGAACTCAGCCTCTGGATCCTGAAGAGGGGCTTTGGGAGTGCCACACTTGGAAGAAGGAGGTGACAGCGAGGTGATTTTGGGAGGGGATTTCTTGTGTACCCCAGGGCAGGCCCAGAGCTGCTGCAGGAGCATTTCTGCTGCACACCTGAGGAGTGAAGCTGTTCCCACCTCATTCCTGGAGCTGCCTGGAGGGCGGGAAAATAGGATCAGCAACCGAGACAACAGCCTGGCAGGCATCCCCAAAAGCTGCATCCATCCAGCAGGGCTGGGCAGGTGTCCTGCATCATTCCCAAGGGAGGGACCGGTTGTGTTCACAAACTCCTGGTGGTGTGGAGAGAACAAGGAGCAGCTGAGCTTCACCCGCTCCTGCAGGTGCACTCCTTGGGGAAGACCTGTGCATGAGGCATCGTCCCAGAGGGGAGGGAGGATAATGGGGTCTCCAGCTCAGCACTGGGAAACTGCTTTCCTGCAGGGAATGGGGTGGATGGATGGATGGATGGATGGATGGATGGATGGATGGATGGATGGATGGATGGATGGATGGACGGACGGACGGACGGGGCTGATGGCAAAGTGATTCCACACTTGTCCTGCCGTTGGAGGAGGCTGCCTGGGCTTGGAAGCACGGGTGTAGCGGAGCAGGTAACACTCCCCAGCGAGGGCTGGGTTTATCTCTGGCTGCTGGGTGGGACTGTGCCATCTGCTCTGCCCGGGGTGTCACTGCTGCCGGCAGCCAGCGGGGCCGGGGCGAGGGCCGGGCGTGCGTGGGGCTGAGCTGGGATGAGTCAGCTGTCCCCTGACCAGCTCTGCAGGGAGCTGCAGCGCCGATTTTCTGGTGCAGCAGCTCCGAGCTCGGATCGATAGAAATAACTCCCTACGTGTGTAATCTCTGCCCATCTGTCTCTCTTTGTATGGTTTCTGTCAGCTGGGTTCAGCCTGATCACAGGCAGGTGCTGTCGAGCTGCCCTGTAGGATCCTCTCTCCTGCAACCCCCGGAGTGTGTCTGATTCTTCAGGCCAGGAGTGTGGCACTGATGAGGTTGAGATTTGCAGACTGAAGGCTTTAAGTAGCCCCTGCCTGCCCAGACCTCGGCAGTGCTTTGCCACGAATCACAGTGTCCAGCACAGGGGTGTGGTTTTGGGGCTGGCACCCTGCTGGAGTGACCCCAGTGATCCCAAGCTCTTCATCCTCGAGAGCTGCTGCAGCTCTGCATCAGCACTTCGGCATTTCAGTCTTTTTATAAGATCCTATTTGTTGAGGGTTTGCCTTTCTCTCAGGCTTTTGTGTTGTTTAGTAGGTGTTTCATCCCTTCTCGTGTGCCCAGAGGAATCTTGTGCATCTGTGCTGCTGAAGGAGGGTTGGCATTAAGCAAAAACTTCTCCCTTTCTGATGATTGGAAAAGCAGGAGTGCGGTGAGGGGGTGAAATTAAAACAGGGGTTTTTATGATGGCTTGATAAGGACGAAGAAGCCACACCAGATGGACAAAAGCCTGAGTTTACCTGGAATTTCATATTGTAGGGTTTGGTTTTGCACTTGGCGTAGCTCTGGTCCCACTGATGGTCTGAAAAGCCTCCTTGTGTCACAGACAGCTCCCCAAGCAATACCTGTGCCCCTGCTGCTCTGCGTGAACATCCCATAACCAGCTTTAAATGCAGCAGGGAGGGAGTGCTGGGGTAATTGGCAATGAATAGCAGGGTTTTTACATTACTGGAGTGCCTCATTCAGTCCTCAGCAAAGAGCTGGGTGAGTTCAGAGCGTTGTCGCTCATGGCCGGTGATGCTTGGGGCTGTTCTCAAGCAGAGTGGGCTAAAATGTGCTGTGGGGCACAGCAGAAAGTGTGGGATTTAGGGTCTGTGACAAGGTGGTGGAGAAAGAGAGAGTTCCCACCGCAGCTGCACAAAGCTGCTTTCCAGGTGTAGGAAAAGCGTGTGCAGGTTTCCAAGGGAGGTCATTAATAATAATAATAATGATGATGTTATTAGCATCTAATAAGTGTTTCTCATCTCTGAGCTGCTCAGACATAACTCAGCAGCATGTGACAGGCTGCTGGCGAGATCATCCCCACCCCACAGGATTTGGGACAGGTCTCTCCTGTCTGTTTGGGGCTTGCCCCGAGCCCGAGGCAGGATGGAGGTTTGCGTGGAGCTGCTGTCCCACGGGAGCACGGTGTCCCACGGGGAGCTGCAGAGGGGCACGACATGGCCTCCAGGGAGATTCAGCCCTGCCAGCCTCAAAGGCGGCTGGACTCTGGATTTCTGCTTTAAACTGAGCCGTTTCTCTTTTCTTTGGGATTCCCTGATTCTTTCACTTCAGCCGTCGCTTTCCCTCACCCGCAGTGACTCAAAGTGCTGCTTCCTTTCATCGTTTGTCTGTAGCCTTTTCGTTCCCAGGCTCTGTCCCTCTGCAGAGAAGGGCCTTTCCCAGCAGAGGCCCTGTCCAGGCAGGATCATCCCTCTCCATGCCCCTGAGGGAGCACACACGGAGCGGATCTCCCAGGCTGGGGCTGCTCGGTGCCTGCCCCAAACCTCCCATTCCCTGGGACATCCCAGCCTGACCACAGCAGGCACCGGAGGGGGGTGATCCTGCGGGATGCTTCGGGGTTTGGTGGCCACCTGTGGAGCCTGGGGGTGGCACTGACACTGACACTGTCCCTTCTGTGTCACTCGCAGCCGTGCAGGAGGAGAGGCAGCGGGGCAAGGACCGCAACGAGAACGAGGTGGAGTCCACAAGCAGCGCCAACGAGGACATGCCTGTGGAAAAGATCCTGGAAGCTGAACTCGCCGTGGAGCCAAAGACAGAGACGTACATCGAGGCAAACATGGGCCTGACACCCAGCTCGGTGAGGCAGCTCTGTCCCATCCCCAGCCCGGGCGTTTGGGACAGAAGGGGTGGCTGTGGGACATCAGGAGTGACCATGAGGACAGCTGGGGCAGAGAGGGGTTGTTCTGTGTGATTAAAACCAGCTCAGAAATGCAGTTCCTGGCTCTGCTGTCGGCTCCGTGTGTCAGCTCAGCACCAGGAAAGCAGAGCCAGCGGCGTTTGGTGTCTTCTGTCCCACAGCCACAGGGAAGGAGGGGGTGCTGTAAGGAGTAATTAAAAGGGCTCAAGAGAAGATTTTATTGTAATTAACAGCTCTCAGTGCTGAAAGGCAGGAGGACACTCCATGCTCTGAAGAGCTCAGAGTCCAGTTGAGGCAATAGACAGACCTGTGTGACTGAAGTGCAGAGGGATAGGAGCTGTACAGGGAGGGCGTGACTTCTCACATGCAGAATTCTGCAGCTGCTTGGCTCTGAGGAGAGAAAACCTAGAGAAATTTGCCTAGAAGTTGGGTTTCGAGTTCTTTTCCCAGTTAGAAACTTGCATTATAACTGGGCCTGCTTGGAGCATCTGGGCTGTGCCGGGGTGTTGTGTGCACGAGAGAGGTGTGACAGGGAAATGGGACGGGGCTTGGAGCAACCTGGGCTGCTGGAAGGTGTCCCTGCCCGTGGCAGGGGGTTGGAATGAGGTGGTCTTGAGGTCCCTTGCAACCCAAACCAGTCTGGGATTCTATGGAGAGTGAGGGAAAGTGTTTTGGGCCCTTCCCTGTGAGATTCCCTTATCAACAGGGAGGAATCTCCCTGCAAAGCAGATAATGTGAGAGCCAAGCCATCCTCTGAAATTCCATTTCTAGGACAGGCCCTCTGCAGCCTAGGCAGTATTTGGGGTGCAGTTCGGGCAATATTTAGTATTAGGCACTCCTCAATAGCCCCTTTTCCTGTGAAATCAGTGGGAATACAGGAATTCCTCAGAAGAACAGCCACTGAGGCTGGAGTGGGGAGCATCTCCTGGCAGCCACACAGTCCTTTGAGGGGCCCTGAGGTTGAACTCTGCCAGGTTTGGGCTGGCTGAGCCAGGAGAGCAGGCTCATCCACTGAAATATCCCTGTGCAATTCCTGCTGGGCGGCTGTGAGGCTGAGCTGATGAAATGCAGCTACTCCGAGCAGGTGCAAGGGCTCTGCAGTATTTATTTCCTGTTACAACAATGCTTCAGCTCTCTCTTGATACGAACCTTGGAGGGTTTGAGTCGGAAATCCCTGCCCATGGCAGGGGGTTGGAAACAGATCATCTTTAGGGTCACTTCCAGCAAAGTTCTGTGAGGGAGCTGGGGGTCAGGAGAAGTCCAAGTGGTGTTTTTGGATGCTCTTTCTGGCCTTTACCAGCTTTTCCAAGGATTCCTTAGGTGGGTCTGGGACATTCAAGGCTTCCTGGTATGGACAGAGCCAATCCCTCAGTGAAACTCTCCAGAATCAGGTGCAAATGCTCAGCTGCATTTGAGAGGAGGATCCCATCACCGTGAGGCTGCAAAGGGCTTTTCTGGAGGAGTCAGTGAGGGGCTCAGAGAGGCTCTGCCTGCTCTCAGGATTAAAAATCCTTCAGGGGAGCTGGAGCCGGCGCTGTGCTGACTCGAAAACAAACCCCAGAGAGCGAGCTGAAATAAATGGCTTCGTCTGGCACCGCGTCTCCTCAGCCTCTTGTAGCAAATTGAAAGCCGGTTCCTGCATAATTCAACACGCATTACTGTGAACAAGGATGTGTGTTGCATCTAAATAGAAGCAGGAGGCTTGTTGAAATGCCCTGTTGTTGTCGAGAGCGGTTCCTGCCGACGCTGAGGTGACATTTGTAGCGGGTTTAGCAGATGGATGAGATCAGCAGCTCCCGGTGACGAGGCCACCGGATGAGGAGAGGGAAGACAGAGGAGCTGCGGCCGTCCCGGGCCTCCCTCAGAGCCCCGGTGATGGAAAGGCAGCAAATTGAGGCCCTGATAAACACGGGGGGGGGAAACAGGAGCTGTTTGCTGTTGGCCTCGTGTGCTGCGTGCTGTGATTTGTGCCTCTGCACCTCAGTCCAGCTGGACTGAGCGCTGCTGGTGACCTGCAGGGACATTTCCAGCTGGCTGTGGCAGGCTGGGATGGAGGTGGCAGGGTGATTTAGGAATAAACACCCTTGTCTCCCACATAGAATGGGTTGAGCCGGAAGGGACCTTAAAACTACTTCCATGGGCAGGGACACCTTCCAGTAGCCCAGGTTGCTCAGAAGATCCAAGGGGTGGCATTCCAGGCCCAGCCTGGGTGGAGAAATAGTCACACATCCGGAGACTCACAGAATGGTTTGGCTTGGAAGGGATCTTCAAAGATCATCGAATTCCACCTCCCTGCCGTGGGCAGGGACACCTTCCACCATCCCAGATTGCTCCAAGCCCCATCCAGGCTGGCCTTGGACACTCCCAGGGATCCAGGGGCAGCCACAGCTTCTCTGGGCACCCTGTGCCAGGGCCTGCCCACCCTCACAGGAAAAAATTCTCCCTAATACCTGATTTAACCCCACTCTCTTTTAGCTCGAATCCATTCCCCCCTGTCCCATCACTCCACACTCGTGTCTGTGGCTGTCACCTTGTGCCATGTCCCTGTCCCTGGGCAGTGGGGGTGGCTTTGCCTCTGCCCCATGCCTTGGGAATTCAGGCTCCTGCCCTGTAAGCACCACCTGGGACGGGCTCCTGGCCACTGAAAGGCAATGCCTGTAACCGAGAGCTGTCCTCCCCATCAGCTCTTGATTGGCCTTTGAACGTCTGGTTTCAAGTCACCATTTTCTGGAGGATGCCTCCAAGCTCCCGCTTTCCAGGAGGATCGGGTGCCCTTTGGCTCTGTCACACCCCGGCGCCGTGCCCTTGCTGTTTACTGCAGGAGGGGATTTGCTTTCTGTGCACGGGGAGGGTTTCCAGCCCTGCCATCCCCCTCCCGCAGCCAGGCAGGGCCCTCTGGACACTTTCAGCTGCTCCTCACGCTCTGGTGATCAAGTTCTGCCAGGAAGAGCCGTGGTGGTTCCAGGAATTGCCATCTGAGGTGGAACTGAAGCTGAGGCTTTGGAGCAGCAGAGGTTGGGTACAGCTTGTGCTGCCCACACAGGGACAGCCGGGGCTGGGGCACCTGGAGCCCAGCACGTGGTGACAACCTGCCCAGGAGCCAGCCCTCGTGAAAGCTTTGCCAAAAACATCTAATTCACCTAAAATACCCCTTTTGTGGGCCTCTGCAGGCTCTTGTTGCTGCAGGGGTTGGGTTCTGCTGGAGCAGGGGGTCTCCCATAAGCCGTGGTGGGGCCTGGAGGGCTCCGTCCCCATCCCACCTCGCTGGGATGGCAGGATTCTCCACCTGGCTGAGCAAACTGGGGTAACTCGAGGCTGGGGATGTTCAGGGCCTCTGGTGTCCCTTCTCCCCCTTCCTGCCTCCGAGTGCCAGCATTCCCTGCGCTTCCAGTGAAACGCTGAACCCTGCAAAGCTCCTTCTCACACGTGGTTTCGGGCTTTCCGTTGTCCGGGGGAAATCCCGTCTGATCTCCTTCTCCCAGGAAGAGCCCAGTCCCTGCTCACGTCTCCTCCCTCAGGGAAGAGCCCCAGCTCCCTGGGAGTGAGACTGCCCTGCCTTTGCACCCCTGGGGGAGCTGCTGGAGAGGGGCTGGGCGAGGGGGGCACATCGCTGTGGCGGTGCCCGGTGCCAGCCCGTGCCCATCCATCTCTGCACGCGACAGGTGGAAATGCTTCCGAGGCAGGTGCCCTGAGCTTGCCAAATCCCGGTTATTTTAAGCCTGGAGAATGGGGGACGTTGGCCACTGAGGCACAGAGCCTTGGGTTTGCTGCCAGGGGACTGGGCAGGGGTGTGGGGCACGGCTCTGAGGGGCACGGGGGTGACTTGGCAGCGTGGTCCTGGTGTGGCCAGCCTGGGAGGGGGCTTAGCCACAGCTTACACTGACATTCGTGTCTGCTCTTCCTCTGAATCCAACCCCCTTCCTCCTGCCAGCCAGGGGTGAAGTAAACACTCCTGCTCCAGTTTGGAAACTGCTCTTTTAAGGACATGGGAAGAGGCTGATTGTACAATCCAAGCTGCTGGATATCAGCAGGGATTACAGCGGGAGGTGGGAAGGGCTCATACATCCCTGTCCAGAGAGGTAAACCCTACAGACACACTTGGGCCAGGCTTAGACTGGCTCTTCCAGTTCCTAATCACAAATCCACTTGAGCTGTGAGCAGGTCCTTTAAACAGGGATTTGGTGTGTTTAGGCTGACTGTCCTCCTTGAGAGCAGATGGTTTTTGTTACTGGATAATATTTCAAAGGAAAGGGGTTTTCTCCTTTTTTTTTCCTCCTGTAATGCCCCCTCTGGTGCTGGTTTATCGAGCTGGGAGATGCTGGAGTCTGCCCTTCCCCGGGCTGGAGCTGCTTGGATTCATCAGTCAGGGTGATGGATTTGGAGTCTCAGAACTCCCAATTCCCGTTGTGGGGCTTGCTAAAAACTATTACAACCCTCGTGGTGGAGCAGCCAAATCACTTCCTCTGCCTGTGACTGATAACATCCACCTCGGGGGTGGCAGGAAGGCTGCTCCTCCAGCCTCTCTTTGCTTTGCTTTGCCTTTTCCAAGCTTTTCCATCTTTTCTTTTTTGGCAGCCCAATGACCCGGTGACGAACATCTGCCAGGCAGCGGACAAACAGCTCTTCACCCTGGTGGAGTGGGCCAAGAGGATCCCCCACTTCTCCGAGCTGCCCCTGGATGACCAGGTCATCTTGCTCAGAGCAGGTGAGTGGCATCTGTCCCCATCTGCATGTCGCTGGGACAGGTTGTACCCTCAGATTTAGGTCCTGGCAGCATGAAAACCTTTGATTCTGAGTAGCAGACTCTGATCATTCGGTTTTTAAATAGGATTTTAAAAGCCCCGTGGGATGTGTTGCTGAGTGGGATCCAGAATGTGGCCAGTCAGCTGAAAAATGGCCCAGCTTCGTCTCTGATCCGTGAGGAACTCAGAGATGGGTGCTGGGTGACTTAAACCCAAGGAATTAAACTCTGCCTTCCTCCCAAACTGAGGCGTGAAAGACCAAGCGGGCTCAGGCCCCTGTGAAATTTCATCCAACTGAAATGTTTGATCATAATTGAAACCAGAAAGGGGAGAAAAGCACATCTCACTTCTTCTCCCACCCACCAAGATGAAAATAGAACTCTCAGGGCTTATTTTAAATTTCCTTGTGCGGCAGGGGGGCTGCAGGAGCAGGGTTGGGGAGGTTTGCTGCAGGAGCAGTTGGCTGTAGGAAGGGTCTTCCCCTGTCGAGTGAATTCAAGCTCCTGCTGCTGTACAGAGATCGTGGAGGGCAAGAAATCGGAGCAGAGCTCGGGGAGGATGTGTTTGAGGCACGAAGCTCTTTGTAAGCCAGGCACTTTGAAGTGCTTGGTAGTTTTAAAGGTCCTTTTGTTTCCCCAAAATTCGCTTTTGTCCAGGTCCTGCACCCTTCCTGCAGCGCTTTGGTGAAGACGCTCCTCTGCCTTTTCCAGGGATTTTGCCAGAGCTGGCTCTGGGCCCTTTGGAGCATACAAAGTGTGGATTTGAAGAGGATTTCTAGAGCCTCTTGTGGGAGTGGATGAGCAGGGAAGCCTCTCTGTAGGGATCTTTGAGGGCTTCCTGCAAAGAGCTGGATTCAGACAAAGCTCTGCCTTTTCCTTTCGGGAAGTGGAACCCAAACCCACCGCGGCAGTTCCAGCTTTTCCTCTCTCTCTTTAGCAGGCAGCTGATGAAAACTGGAGCTGGAGATTTCCTGACCTGTGTTCTCTGCTTGTGACTCACTCCATGGGCAGCAGGAGAGCGGCTGCAGGCCCCAAATTTCGTGGTAGCTCCAACCCTGAGACTGCTGAGCACCTGGAGCAGCTCCCTGGAGCTCCCTGCTCCAGGCATCTCTGCCAGGGCCTCAGATAACCTTCCCCAAGTCCTCTAACCAGTGGCTCTATGTATTATTGAGTGGCCTGCTGAGAACAGCTGCCCATGAAATATTGAAGTACTAAAATCCAGCTAAGAGCCTCAGCCAGGCATCCTGGGAGGCAAAACAAGTGGAGCAAACGGGTCTGGAGGAGCAGTGCTGGCTAGGCTGGCAGCAGCTTTCCTCAAATCCTGAATCATTTAAAAATATTCCCTCTCTGAGCTGTTTGGAAGGGAAGGAAACCTGACTTTTTAAGCCTGTTTTCCATGGGTTTTCTTGTTTCCAGGCTGAGACAGGAATAACCCGGTGTTTTCTCAGCCTGGCAAAGGATGCTGAGCGTTACATCCCTGCAGCTGCAGCTGCTTTTGTAGGGCTGGTGGGGAAACTTGGCAGGGAGGTGGGTTGACACGATGGCCACTGTGCTGCCAGAGTGCCCTTCCCTATCCCAGAGGAGCCAGAGCCACCCTGTGTGGTGAGAAAGGAGTCACAGGAGCCGCAGAATTCTGCTCTGCCACCCCAGAGCTTGGGCTGAAATGCAGAACTCTCGGCGCAGGCTTGTTTGCTCTCTAATTCCCATTTGCTGCCTGCGGTTATACCGAATTTTCCCTCTGTCTTGGCAGCTCTTTGGGGATGTTCTGGTGAAAGCCAAGGTAGGAAAATCTTCCCCATTTCAGCTGGAACATCCCAGCTCTGCATGGGAATAATCCAGATGAAGGATGCTGATGGATCCAGCGCTCCTTCGCTGGAATAAGCCCGGCTTGGAGTGGGTGTTGAAAGCCAGCTCTGGTTTCTGTTGGTGGAGCTGTGTGTGACAGCTTCCCATGGATCTGGCTCTGGGAATTCCTCTTCCTGCCGGGAACAGCGTTTCTGCAGGCTCCTGCTGCAGTCCCACGTCTTCTCCTCCGTCCTCCTTGGGTTTCACGGTGTTGCAATCCCTGTGAAAGTGCCAGGCCTCACCCAGTAAATAGCCAAAGAAATGTTCCCGTGGCTGGGGTGGAAACATCCTGTGGCCACTTAGGAAAGAGTGAACTTTATTCCTTGTCAACATTTCTAATGGCACAGCCCACGGCTGCAGCAGGAGGTAAATACGGCACACATGGGCCTTGTGTTTGTTGCAGGCAGCGGGACAAGTCGTGTTCCTGTGGCGGGAGAGGTGAGGGATATTGCTGTGTTGCTTTTCCAGCCTGGGAAAAAACCCCCAAAGCCAAATATCCTGAGGTTTCTGGAGCAGAACTCCAGAACATGTTCAGGCCAGGGGTGTTGCAGAAGACCCCTCTTATCTGACTGAAGATGCTGCTCCTGGTTGAAAGTCACCCGAATTCCCACCCTTCGAACTCGGCAGCGTTTCCTCTCCTTGGGGCTTCGTTTCAGGAATTCTTGAGCTCAGCCTGTGATGGATTTAGGAATTTAAAAGGCGTTGGATTGGGAAGGGGAGCTGGAGGACGTGGAGGTCGCCTCTCCCTTCCCTTCCCTGTAGCTCTGGGCTCAGAGGGTGTCCCTCCTACATCCCAAAGCAGCCTGTCCAGCTAATAGGACTAAAATCTGTTTTCCAAGCAGCCGTGGAAGCAGTCACGGACGTGGGACTGTGCAGAGAGCAGACCCAACCCCCTCCCAGAATTTTCATGGCAGAAACAACCAACCCACAAAGCCAGAGATTCCATGGTCCCTCTCACAGGGCTCGGGGATGGTGAAGGAGCTTCTGTGGCCCGAGGAGGGGCCTGGTGAGCTGATAAGGAGTGCTGCTAGGGCTGGAAGTGCTGGGAGGCAGCAGCTGAGGGCAGAGGGGAGCTCAGGGCTCCACACCCCCGGGGTGTTCGGGCAGAGCTGTTTGTTCGGTGTCTGCGTGGTTTGCAGAGGAAACTGCTCCCCTTATTGGCTTTCTTTTCAGTGCATCGGGTTCTAGATGGTTTTTTCCTTCCCTGACATCCCAGGAAAAGCTGGCTCCCCCCTCCTTTCCCATATCCAGCCGGTTTCCTCCTCTGGTGACGCCGCGGATTCCCAAACTTCCTGAGGATCCCATGGCTCTAACCTGCAGCCTCGGTCATTTTCTCCTCCCCAGGGTGGAACGAGCTCCTAATTGCCTCCTTCTCCCACCGCTCCATAGCCGTGAAGGACGGGATCCTCCTGGCCACGGGGCTCCACGTGCACCGGAACAGCGCCCACAGCGCCGGCGTCGGGGCCATCTTCGACAGGTGGGCTGGGACGGAGGGATGGAGGGATGGGATTGCATCCTAAACCGCCTTGCCTGGACATCCCCATCCCTGTCTGCATCCCAAAGTGCCTCCATTCCTGCCGGAGGAGCCCGGGATGAGGGTGTCCATGAAAGCACAGCATCAAATCCCTCCTCTCAAACCTGCGAAACCCAACAGCCCCGAACGAAGGAACGAACGGGGAGGAGGCTGCCCGGTGCAAATCAAAGCCCCTTTCATGGGGTCCAGATGCCTTCTAATGTTACGAGGAGGCCGCTCCTTCGCTCCTTTTCATCTTTAATTGGACCAAGACGCGATTTTATTTGCACAATGGAAAGGCCCCGGCGGTACTCAGCGGGTTCCACAGGCGTGTCCCGGGGGCTCTTTAATCTCAGGCTTTGGGAAAGTGTTTTAAAGCCAGGCTTGCCGGGTGTTTGACCCACAGCGTGACTCCAGCCGCTGCTGAGATGCTGATTTCTCTCCCCGAGACTCATCTCGAGTCGAAACCAAATCACCTTTGCTGCTCTGCTCTGTGAGGAAATTGTTCTTCGGACCTGGGTGACATCATTTGTTCCTGTGAGGTCATAAGTGCAAGATCATGACTTTGCTGCAGGATCTAACATGAAAAACTGGGCAATCAGTGGAAAATATTTCAAGACCGACCCCTGCAGTAAGAGCAAAGGGAGCAATAAAAATTACTGGCGGAGGAAATTACTTTTAGATACCTGTTGGGGTGGGTTTTTATTGTTATTTTTTATTTTTAGGCAGCTTTCTCAGGTGCCAGAGCCTCTCGGTGAATGGATGGAGGCAGTTTTTATGGTCCCTGTTGTATCTCACAGGAACTATTGATGTTCCTAATGAGCTATTTTTGATGGAGGAGGAAAATGAGGCCACATCCTCAGCTGGTACAAGCCAGCACCATCCCCGACTTCGTTAAACGTGACCGGAGCTTCTCGCTCCGGCTCTGACACCTGGGGCTTTTCATCCCTGGCTTTTTTCGTGCTGACTCTGTGCTTTCCCTGTGCTTTTTGCAGAGTACTGACAGAACTGGTGTCCAAAATGAGGGACATGCTGATGGACAAGACAGAGCTGGGCTGCCTGCGAGCCATTGTCCTCTTCAACCCCGGTACGTGCCTGGCTCTGCTCTCCTGGCCCCTCTTGGCTGCTGCTCTGTCCTTTGGGCTCCTTTTCTTCCCTAAAAAGCCCCATTGGAAATAGCAAAGGGCACCCAGATGCCGAGGGCAGGGCGGGAAGGAAGAGAGGCAGGGGTGGAAGTTGGTTTGGTTTGGAAAGGATCTTAAAGCCCATCTTGTTCCAAACCTCCTGCCGTGGGCAGGGACACTTTGCCCTATCCCAGGTTGCTCCAAGCCCCGTCCAACCTGGCCTTGGACACTTCCAGGCAGCCACAGCTTCTCTGGGCAACCTGTGCGGGGCCTCGCCACCCTCACAGGGAAGAATTTCTTCCCCAAATCCAATCTAACCCTGCTCTCTGTCAGTTTGCAGCCATTCCCCCTTGTGCTGTCAGCTCTCCCCCTTTCAGAGTGGCTGTGAAAAGAAAGTTCTGGTGCCTGAGGGAGTTGTCCCTGAGCTGGAACGAAATGGAATCTAGACGTTCTTTAAAGAGAAAAATATGGATGAGAGCAGCACCAGAGCATGGAGACGATTGTCTCTGCTTCCCAACCTCATCATCCGAGGGCTTTTATTACCTGCGTTTCTGGAAAAGCCCTTTGCAGACCTGGAGAGGCTGAAAGACGTGAAATGTGCTCATAAAATACACAAAAACTTCAGGTTTTGACCGTGGTTTCCCAGACTCCGGGAGGCTTCACGCTGCTCCCTTTTCCCCCTCGGCCCCAGCTGCTCGAGGGAAGAAGAAGGGTCAGTGCCAGGGCTTTTCTCCAGCATTCCAGGGAGCAAATCCCTGTGCAGCAGGAGGCAGCCTGCTCATACCTGCACAGCTCTCTGGAGGGGGTCTCTGTATTTTAGAGCCCAGAGCAAAACCAGATGGCAGCCGAGAACAAACCTCCACATCCACCACCACCCCTTCCCTGCCTGCCCTCACGGAGCACAGTTGGTGCCCAAGCACAGCTCCTTCCCTGCGTTTTCCCACCAAAGCCAGGCCAGGCTGTTCCAGCAGGGTTTATTGCATTTTCTTGGGTTTGTTTTTCTTCTTGACCTTTTTTTTTTTTTTTTTTCAGTCCCCGCCTTCCTTGTAATCAGCAGTAATTTATTGTCTGTAATTTGGGATTAGCCGTATATGGTCAAAGAAGGGGAATCTGGAGAGGTTCCCGTGGCCCATGTGCTTGGGGATATCGATTTCTGCACTGTCCCTTTCACCCTGCTAAAAACAGATCCTCGCTGTGTCCCAGGGGCTGTGCCAGAGCCCCACCGCAGTGCTGGAGGGAGAAATCCCACAAGACCAGGGCTGGAGGGGGAATTAAACCCTTTAAATGAGGGTCTGGCACCACTGGAATGAGCCAAAACATTTGGGGTTGGGCTGTGAGGTGGGGAAAAGTCTGTAGTCTCAGGGCAAGCCTTTGAGTGCTCCCCAAATCCCCCGAGCTCAGAGCCTGCATCCCCACTTCGGTGGGGCTGGGAGGGATTGGAGGGAGCTCACAGAGGGGCTCTGGCCCGTCTGGAAAGCCCAGAGGTGTTTGGCTGATGGCTTTTGTGTGGCCTTTCAGACTCGAAGGGCCTCTCGAACCCGGCGGAGGTGGAGGCGCTGCGGGAGAAGGTGTACGCGTCCCTAGAGGCTTACTGCAAACACAAATACCCCGACCAGCCTGGCAGGTGAGCTCCCAGTGCACCCTCACGCCCTGCAAACCCCCTTGCAGTGGGTGCTGCAGCTCCCAGGGTGTCCTTGGCTCCCTCTCTTCCGGGCTCTCCATCCCCACAGACATTCCCTGCAGATAAACCCCTCGTTTCTCCCCGCTCCAGCTGTGAGCATCCCTAAAAAACCCCCTCCCGGAGCTCGATATTCCCTTGCCAGTAAATCCAGCAAGGTGGGCAGACCTGAGGAGCCCCAGCTCCCCCAGCCCCAGCAGTGGGATGAGCCCCTGTGGGAAGGGGGTATCATTTCCCTTTTGGAAACCGCGGCGAGCGAAACCGCAGCAAAAGCAGGACTCACATGGAGTTAATTTTCGGTGGCAGAGGAGCATCACTGCTGGGAAGTGAAAGCCTCAATTGATGCTCTTTTCCTCCCCTCCCTGCCTCCCCCAATCCAGCTGGGAATGGGAGGGGGAACTAGGAATGCGTTCCTGGACTGCTGCGGAGCTGAGTGGGCGCGTTTTCCCAGTTACAGCCTGGAGCTGGCAGCTGCCAGTTCAGTTCCTGACAGCTCCTTGAGAAACCAGGCAAAGCACTGGAAGCTGCTACTGGTGCGTGAATGCTGGGCAAAACCAGCCCAGGCAACTGGGATTTGCATCTCACCTGCGTTCCCGGCCTCGTGCGTGGGGGTGGCTGAATAAAAAGGATGCTTTCACAGCAGCGAGTGCAGGGTGTGCCCTCAGGAGTGATGCTGGATTTGCTTTTTTCCCCCACTTCGGGTCCCAGAGTGCTGGCAGATGAAGAAGGATGTGTTGTTAAGGGGTTCCTGGGATGTTCCTGCTTGGCTGGAGGCAGGGAGAGCGAGGGTGAAGGGGCCGGGGGGTGCGTTTGGTTTGTGGGGAGCAGGGGAATTGAGGGATGAGCACAGGGCTGTCACCTCTCCTCTCCCAGGGGCTTTGTGTGCACCCCAGGCCAGCTCTCAAGCTGCCTCCTCCTCCAGAAAGCTTTAATAAATTGCATTTCTGGAGCAAATCCAGAGCCAGCCCCTGGATTCGGGCTGCCGTGGTGTTGCAGCAGAGCTGTTCCTGGCACAAGGAGAGCTGCCTTGGGAGTTGTAGCCAGCAGCTCTCCTGGATTATTCCCTTGGTGGGATGAGCACATTGTGCAGGATCTGCAGCCCTGGCACACACTGGGGGCGGGCAGGAGGTGGCACAGGGACAGTCCCTCCCTTCATGCCCCAAACCCCCTCCAAGCCACCATGCTTGAGCGCAGACTGAGCCACCAGTCCACACCAGTTCCCCAGGGCTCTGCCTCAGTGCCCAGTGGTGTTTGAGGGAGTGTTTCAGGTCCAAAAGCTCTGCCAGGGGCTCTGGAGTTTAATCTCTCATTGGTTTTGAGTGAATGTGGGCTGGGGACCTCCTGGTGTGATGCTCACACCCGTTCTTGGTGACCTGAGTGACTTGGTGACACCTCAGGGATGTCCTGAGAGCCGTGACGGGGCCCTGCTGCCCTCCCTCCGTCCCTCCGTGGTGCAGGGCAGTGCTGGCACCACCCCAGGTGGCTCAGCAGGGTGAACTCACGGGCTGGGAGTCGCACAGGAGCTCCCCAAAGTTCTCCCAAACTCTCTGCATCCTCCCGGCCTCGTGGCACGACGTGATCACCAGCTGGGGCTGCAAACAAGTTCTCCCTGAGGCTGAGCAAAGCCCTGCTCGAGCCTGGTGCCTTTTCCTGCTCCGTGCTGTGGGGTTTCTGGAATTCCCACCTTTTCAGGTGCCCTTTGGTGCGGGGCTTCCTCCGAATCCCCATCCAGCAGGAGCTTGGGAGCACCCTGCAAACACCAGAAGGGAATTTCTCCGCAGAGAGAGGCATTCCCAGGAAGAACCCAGCCCTGCTTCCCCCGTGCTCCGCAGGGAGGGCTGGGTGCCTACGTGACACCCAGCAGCTGCAGAGAATCAGGGATCAGGGCTCTTTTTCCCCCCCTCCCAGCCCTGGCCCATCGTGCTCCGGGCTGGTTATCTCACAGTTAAACATATCCGAGGGCTGGAGCCATCATCTGGTTCGGTTTAAAGTGAAACTTCCTGAATGGGATGGTAGGACTGATTTGTTTTTCCTGGCTCTGCTCCCGCCGTTCTCGCCAGCTCAGCAGAAAAAAAAAAAAAAATTAAAAAAAAAAAAATCGGGAGAGGGAATTGTGGAATATCCGTGTGCTTGTGCATGGCTCTGTGTGCGATTTCTGCAGGTCCCCTTCTCCCTGGCCCTTTTTATGATGTTCGAGCCCCGATTTTGCAGCAGGTGAAGCAAATAACCCTGCTGTGGCTGTTACAGGGCTTCTTCCCTGTGCTGGCAGCACTCGCACAAGGAGGTGGCGTCCAGCGGCACCTGGGGTGCTTCAGAGCAGCCTTGCAGGAGCTGGTGGCTTTCTCCTGGCTCCACAGCCCTTTGCCCCCCTCGGAGCCCAGCTCCCAGCAGCTTTTTCCTGGCGTGGATGGCTCGTCTCCATCCTGGCTGGCTCCTGCAGAGCTGCCAGCTGTCCCCAGCCCTCCTGCCTGTGGGACCTGAAACCACCTCCTCCAGGCAGGGCAGGGTGTGGAGGAAGGGTTTTGTTTGCCCTCCTCGGAGCCCTGGGCCCGGGGAAGGGGAGCAGCCCCTGTCCCAGGTGGTTTGCAGTGCTCCTTCCAACTCTTGTGTCACAGCCCTCGGCTTCACCCCTGGCTGGCAGCCGGGTTCCTGCCTCGCCAGCAGCCCCAGGGCTCAGCTGGTGATGGTCAGAACCCCAGTGAGGGCTGCGGGAGCTGCTCGGGAGGTGCCCAGAGCCTGCAGGAAAGGGGCATTGCCCAGCCGAGTACCAGCTCACCCCTCTGAGCATCTCCTCCAGCCCCTTCCCGGCTGTTTGCCCTTTTCCCTGACCAAAACTTGAGCTGCTGGAGCTGCTTGCAGCACTGCCAGTGCCGAGGCTGATCCCGCGGTGCCTCCTCTCCATGGCTGCAGCGTGGGGACCCCTCGAGCATCTCGGGGTGTCCCCCGCTCCGGGACTGAGCTTTCATTTCTCGTTTCACTCTTCCAGCTCAGTTCCCAGCTCGTTTTTGCTGTGAATCTCCCCCTCCAGGCTGATTTCCCTGCCCAGCTCCGGGTTTGGTGGCAGCAGAGGCTGTCTCTGCCTCCCACCCCTCCCCGGCGCTGGGGACAGAGGCAGGGCTGCAGCCGGGGCGGTCTGACCTTGTCGCGTCTCTTGTCCCCCAGGTTTGCCAAGCTCCTGCTCCGCCTCCCAGCCCTGCGGTCCATCGGCCTGAAATGCCTGGAGCACCTCTTCTTCTTCAAGCTAATAGGCGACACGCCCATCGACACCTTCTTGATGGAAATGCTGGAAGCGCCGCACCAAATGACTTAGAGAGAACTCTGCTGGGTCAGTCCCTCGCCCGGCCGGGCTCCCTCGGGGCCCTTCCTCCGCTTTCCTCCGCCCCAGCCCGTCCCTCCCCGCTGCCCCCAGCGCCGGAGGCACCGTCTGATCCGGGGGACACCCCGCCGTCCTGGCCTCCTCGTCGCCTGCCCCCCTGTCCGTTCGCTGTCACTGCTGCATCTCCAGACCTGCTCGCTGGTTCCCTGTGCTACTTGTAGAGAAGTGGGAGCGGAGAGAGCTTTGCCAACCCCTGCCCCCGCCGTGCCATGAGGTTTGGGATGAGCCAGCGCGGCCGGCTGGCGTCACCCCCCCGTCCCCG
>VZTI01001519.1:35209-47219 GCA_013397865.1 Struthidea cinerea
CCAGGGGAGGCGGCGCGAGGGGCGGCGGCGGCGGCAGGTGGTGCTCGAAGGCGGGGCTGAAGTTGTTCGTTCGGAAGTTGTTGACGCTCTCCGGGAAGGGCGGCACGTGCTCCTTGTAGGGCGCCGGGAAGCCGCCCATGCCGGGCAGCTCCGAGGAGCCCGAGGGCCCGTTGTCGAAGGCGCTCCCGCCGCTGCTCAGCTCGAACCAGCCCACCCGGCTCCCCTCGCGCCCATGGCCCCGGCTGCCCTTGCCCAGCACCCGGATGGACTCCACGGTCTGGATCGGCTCCCCCGACATGCCCCGGCTCGAGGCGTTGTGGTAGCCCAGCGTCTCAATGGGGGCCCCCTTCTCCTCGGTGCTGTCGGGCAGGTCCAGGCAGGAGGAGGAGACGCGGGTCTCGATGCGGTAGTGCTCCTCCGGCGGCTGCGGCTCGCCCTTCACAGCCCCGGACAAGCTCCCCACCTCACCGGAGCTGCTTTTGGGAATCTGCCCAAAATGCTTCTCCTCGGAGGGCTTCCGGGAGGCGTTTTTGAGCATGTTCTTGAACTCAATGGTGGAGGTGGCGGAGATGGAGGAACCCATGGGTTTGTCCCCGCCCGCCGCGGGTGGTCGGCTGGCGGGGCTGGGGAGGGCGTTCTGGGGGGAGAAGAGCGAGCGGTGGGGAAGCGCGTGGGGCGAGTCCGAGTATTGCTTCTGCGGGAGGCCGGGTTTGGGCAGGGTGCTGTGGTTGGAGTCCGGCGTGAAGAACACCTCATTCTTGCTGGGCGACGGGGACCCGTCCGAGGCAGAGTCCTTCCCCCTGCGGCCGTAGCTCCCGAACATCCCTGGGGACGAGGCCAGCGGGTCGCAGCTCTCGCTCTGATCCAGGATAGACCTCATGGCCGGGGGGAAGGACGGCTTCACGCCGAACTCCTGCGGCCGCTGACCGTAGCTGGACAGCACCGGCTGGTACTCCGCAGAATCTGGGAGTTTACTCGATTTCAGGATAGACTTGACCGGCTTCTTCTCCAGGTTCAGCATGGCCGAGGGCGGCGGCCCGGAGTAGTCGAAGTCGCGGTAATCCTCGTCTTCTTGGAAAGATGTGTCTGGGTAAAACTTCTCCTGGGAGGAGTCCATCAGGGAGGAGGGCATCTCCCTGCTGTCCGCAGGTGGCTTGTACAGGCTGGCCGGAGACTCTCTGCCAAGGCCGAAGGGCCGGTAGCCGTGCACGGAACTGGGAAGTTCTTGGGAATATCCATCATCCCGGCCCTGCAGAGGAGACCTTGTACTGCTGGGAGTCGAAGAACCGGGGCTCATGATTTTAGACAGCAGGGAGATCGTGTCGACGTTGCTCGACGTCGGCTTGTCCATCATCTCGTCCTGGGTGGGTGTCCCGCTGCGCTCGTCGCGCACCGGCGTCCCATCCACATTGTCCATGGAAGTGCTGGTGGGACCACGCTGGAAGTCAGAGGTCTGACTCTCCGTTGCCATGCTGGACCCCAAGCTGCTGAGGATGGGAATATTCAAGTTCAGGCCACTGAAGCCAGGATTTCCCTTCAGGAAATTGTGTATCTTCATCTCCAAGCTGGGAGAAGGGGGCTCTGATTCCAGCTTGGCTTTTGAAATTTCAGAGGATTGACCCAGTGAGGTTTCTGTTGGCAAAAGGGAGGAAGGACTGGTAGGGTGGGAACTGGAGAATCCCAGGGAATTGGTTGGTGGCTTAAAACCGGAGCTTGCCAGTGCTGGGGTATGTCCGACGGGAGCCTTATTGACTGAAGTGGAGGAAACCTCTGTGGTGGTCGAGTTTGGAGAATAACCAAAAGTTTTGGCTATAAAGGACTGCGGATTGGAAGGAACATTCCTCCCCTTCATGCACGGCACGGAGGCATTGGCTGGCGATGCCGAGGTGCTCTGCGAGGCAGCTTCTCCTGACTGAACGGTGTTCCCAGCCACGCTCTGCAGCAAGGATGACAGCCCTGGAAAACAGAACTGCTGCATCAGCTACCGAGGGCAGAGGCGAATCACCCCAAGCCACCGCCACGGGAAAGGCTCCCGTGCTCGCGCTGAGGACGCTGTTCCGTAACAGCCCCCCGGCTCCGGCCACGACAAGGACTGCACTTTGCTGCACTGACAGTGGCACCCAGTGAGGTGAAACCTTGCGCCAGAGGCCCGGACTGATCCACAAATATAAATTACACCATCGAGTCAGGTGGGTAAGAGTCTGGTCTGCAGCCAGGAGTGGGAAGCCCTGCCCTGCTGGCCAGGTGACCCTGGCAAGGTGCCGGAGTGGGAGCAGAGCCTCTGGGCAGCTTTCTGCACACAGAAAACACGGAGAGCTCTCGGTCTCCTGTCCTGCTCGGGAGCCTCACAGAGAATGTTCCAGATACGTGCGCTTCGGCCGCAGCACAAGCGGGAAGCACAGAGAAGGGGCAGATCTCACTGGTCCGTGACACCTGTGCTACCTGAGAAGGACCATCCACACGTGCCACACACGTAGAACATTCCAGTGAAGTTTTTCTCCCTCTGTTCTCACTCAGGACAAGCAGAGCAGCACATTTCAGCCCAGCCACTGCCCTCAAACACCTGCCAGCCCTCCCCCAACACCCACCCCAGTACCTTGCAGCGCTGGCGCCGTCTGAGTCTGGGTTTTGGAGAGAGCCGACAAAATGCTTTCCGGAGTTATCTCGACTTTGGAGAGAATATTCGCTAGTGGATTCGAAGGAGCAGACGGGGTTCCCAGGACAGGAGTCTTGAGGCCACTGGTGAGAGCTGTGGGGCTGGTCGGCGTCCCCGGCGAAGGTCTCGAGGCAGGACTCACACCTGGGGCAGGAGCACACACCACTCACCTGCGCTGCTCCGGCAACGCACGTGCTTCTGACTCAGGTCCTGCACAGGCGCAACTCAGCACGAGGAAGGAGAGGCTCAGGAAGCGACACCGCGTGCCAGAGACCGAGCCAGACCTCCGAGAGCAGTAACCCGCTCACCACCCAGCCCCGTCAGTGCCGGTGCCCACGGCCCGGCTCAGCGCTCACCTGTGCTCTTCATCACCGACGTCAAACTGCTCAGGATGGAGCTGATCTTGGCCAGGTCCACGTTGGCCAGGTTGGGTAAGGCGAGTGCCGGTGCCGGAGTGATGGGAGCTGCGCTCACCACCTTCGGAGCCGGGGGGGTCGGAGGGGCCGGGGCCAGCGTCGTCACCGTCCCCGAGGCTGTGCCAGCCGCAGCAGCCGGTGGCACCGCTTTGGGGACACTCTCGGTCTTGGCGGGGGCCGGGGCCGGAGCAGCCTGCTTGTCCTTCCTCTCCTCCACTGCAGCAGAGAGGGTGGAACAAGAGCAGAAAGGTCACTCAGTGCCCCGAAAAGACTCAGGGCACATCAGTTCTGATTCCCACAGATGTACAGACATCTTTGCTAAGTGTTTTGGGAGATGGAAATGATCACAGCGCGACTGGGACTTCCCTGCTTGTGCCAGGACAGCCAAACCCAACAGCCCCAGCCCGCAGCCCAGCACGGGCTTTGCGCCTCCTCCACATCCCAGGTGAGGCTGGAGAGGGCTGGTTGGTCCTGCAGTTCCCCCATGACAATCACGTACCAATGATTTTAGACGTATCGTCCTCCACATCGGAGAGCTCCATGTCCTCTACATCCCGATTGTCTGTCGCAGGCTCTGGAGAGACCATCTTGCGGCCTCCAGCCGCTGGAGACCGGGTGCTGTTCTCCTCCCCCATGCCCTGGAAAGGGGACTCGGAGCCCGTCGGAGATGGGGCGTCCATGCTGGGAGAAGGGACGGGAGACTCCTCGGGATCGGGAAGGGTTGCTTTCAGCTGGTCCAGCTTTTTCTTCAGGTTGCTCACTCGATTAGCAAATGTTTTATAGGCCTAAAGAAGGAAGCACACCAGACTGGGGATCTTCCACGCCTCAGTCACCTCCTTGAGGAAGCAACACGCAGCCTGAGAAAACCAATTCCAAATCCCTGGACCCTGCGGTGTTAAGAACTCGGCTCCTCTGTGGGACTCACAGGGCAACAGCCACAGAAAGTGGGGAAGATAAAACCTTTTTCCACTGACTTAAAACAATTTTCATAACCCCCCTGGTTTTTAACAAGTACATTCTGCCCATCTGGGGCTTTTCGTAGGGTCTGGAGGCTGTTGGTTGTTTCTGTAACACTTTACTACTGTCCTTCCTTCGCTCGTCTAGTTCCCACATAAATCACAAGTTTCCAGAATTCAGGATTTTCACACTAACTGTAATTTTGCCCCGTTTAAGAACCTAGAGGGGCTCCAAAATTCCAGCAACACACACAAACTGAGCTTCCAACTGCTGGATTTTGAGAGCATATCCTTGTCTTGCCAAAAGCCTCAATTCTGCCCTCTTTGGAAACCACCCATACAACAATCCCATCAACTTTTAAACTTGGGAACAGAGAGATGAGGCATTTTCCAGCCTCCGAGGTGCCCAGTGAACACAGGCAGATGCTGTCCTACCTGTGGAGGGTCCAGAAAAGGCACACTTACATTCGCCACCACCTTGACTTCTTTGTACTGCGCCTCGTAGAATATCCCGGCGTTCTCCAGCGCCTCGGTGAGCGAGGGGCCATTCTTCACTTGCTTGTCCAAGCCATTGACAAACTCCTCCAGCTTTGAACTTGCTTCTTCGAACTCCTTGGAGAACTTCTTCCCTCCCGTTTTATCTGCGGGGAGATGAACACCATGGAAGTGAGCTGCCACGTGCCACGGAAGCGTGGCCTCAACGGCAGCACCTGGGACAATGGGACAGTGGAGCTGCACGCTCCCAGACCACCCCGGTCATCCACTGGGATCTGGCAAGGAGGAGGCCTGGTTGCTGGCAGAGTGGTGGTTTTCAGCCAGTCATTCGCTTGGTCTGAGCTCTGCACCTGAGAGTTTCCACAGAGATTCAAACCAACCAAGATTTTTGGCTCCCGATTGCTGGTTCTTAACCCCACTCTGACACAAATTCTGGCATTTTCCGTCTCAACAGAACTGAGGAGCTCCCACAACTCCTTGGGTGCCCTCGGGGCTTTACCTTTCAAGCACTTGAGTGTCTCGGTGCTGCAGACGTCCACCCTCATAGTGGAGAGCTGCTTCTCCTTCAGCTCTATCTGATCTTCCGAGCGCTTGTACAGCAGCAGCTCGTCAATGAGGGACTGGGGCTGGAAAAAAGCAAACAGGAAAAGCCTTCTCATCACATTCCAGGGAAGGGAAGCCCTGCCTCCGCTCCGGCTCCAGACCACCTCCAAGCGAGCACTAACCCAGGGACCAGGCGGATCCCGGGATTTTTAACCTCAAATCTCACGATCAGCAAACCTGGGCTCAGGCAGGAGCTGCAGTTACCCAAATCTCCTGGTTAAGAGCAGGGACAGGTCTTTGCACTTCATGAACGTGTCCCACTCTGTCAGGGGACCGAATTCAGACCAATTTCGTGCCACTCCCAACTCCCCTTCACAAGGATGTCCTGAGCCTGCCCAGACCCTCCCCGTGTCGGCCCTGTGGGTGTCACAGCCCCCACCTCACAGGTGGCTCTTGGGCCTGGGGTCACCCCACATGCTGGGGGTCAGTGCCATGGGTCACTTCCACTCACAGACTTACTCGGAATTCGGCGACAATCTTGGACTTCAGCGCAGCTTTCGGGTTGGTGGAGGCTGTGGGGATAAAGGAGAATTGTGAAGAAATCAAGGAACCGCATCCCGGCGGGAAGTCAGTCACAACGGGCACCCTAATAAAAGGTATTTTAAGATAACTCCACGTGTTACCCATCACATCCTCCCCTCCATGCATGAGTCCCTCAATGCTCTGGGCTCCTGGCAGCTCACGGGGACATGGACACGCATGGCTGGATTGGGACCGAGCTCAACAAGTGACACTGCTGCTTTTTAACATGCTTTTAGCGTTTCCTGGGCACACCTTTTCCTCAGGAAGACGAGTCCCTGCAAGGGTTGATCTCACGGCCTTAGCCAAGGAGTTACAGCTCTCTACAAGGAAGGGAATGTTATTCCCAAAGTGCCAGACCTGGAGCTGACATGGAGCCCAGGCTTCCCATGGGCAGGGTCTCCCCTGGGTACGTCCTCGGTCTGACCACAGCCAGACCTTAACAACTGTCACACCTGGTTACAGGGTGGGGGGACGAGTCCTGCTGGCAAGAGACCGAATCCATCAGATTCCGGACAAAACAGGAGAAATAGGAAAGAAGAAGTAAGGAGCTGATGAGAAGCAAAGCGCTAAACCCTCCATCCGTGCTGGACACAGCCCAGTTCTGCCTGGAAAAGCAGCTTGTGGTGTTAAGCCCGGTAATAAACACTCCCAAACTCTTCTGTCCTTCTGATGTCACCCCGTGCCTCTCGTCACACCTGATGTCCCACACGTCACACCTGACATCTCGCCACCTCTGCGGGGACCACTCAGGGCTGTGGTGCAAAATAAGATCATTAAGGTCGCTCTGTTACAATAAATTCTCTCCTGCTGGTCTGAGTCCCGGGCTGCTGGACTCCCACATCGTGTCCCTGCACTCCCAGCTCCAGGTGCCTCCTCCCAGCCCCTCCTGCTGGGGCAGGAGCATTCCTGAGCAGGAAGGGAACGTCCACCTCCTGCTTCTGTCTTCTCTGCATCTCTGACCAGTCTAAGACCAGTTTCCAAGAGGCTCCACCAGCTCTCTCCTCTCCTGTCCACAACCTCTGCTCTCGTATCTTATTTCTGCCTCACTTCTAGTCTTTACAAAGTGGTTTTCGATCAACACCTCCTTGGTGTGCACATCTTGGGGCCCTTCTGAGCTGCAGGCTCAGCCTTCCTGCTCCTCGAGCAGCCAATTTCTGCATTAGTGCACAGAGTTCACAGTGGTTCCTTACTTTGTGATTTCTTCCACGGCTTATTCGGTTTGTTCAGAGACTCTTTCAGCTGCTTCTGAGTTTTGAAAGTGGTACCTGGAAAACATTTCATTTTTGGCAGTCTGGCATTATGGGAGTCCTGTCAGAATCTGGTTTTTGGTGCTGTACAGTTGCACGGTGAAAGAGTGAACAGAAATTTGTTTTAAAATACCTCGACCAACTTCCTTAGAGGAGCTGCTGGATGCCCAAGAGAACCTCAGTTTACTCAGGAATGCAGCAACCTGGGGGTGGTCTGCCATTTTTAAATCAAGTTTCTGTTTGCCCTTACACTAAGACAGTTCAAAAATCACAGTAAAAAGGGAAAACACAAGGAATCTAAAAATCAAACTCTTTGGGGAGGCTGTAATGGAATCAGCATCGAACAGGCAGCGGTGCCCCTTGGGAAAGCAGCCACAATACCTGATTTACCTGAAACCTCACACACTTGTTTTCAGGTTACAGAAATGAGGGACTTCAGAGCAAAAGCACAAACGTCACTTCTCAGCATGCAACGCCCAGCTCAAGCCTGTCTTCGTGCCACAGCCCGACCCGAGACACCACGTTCCTCCTGCCGTGATGGCCACCAGCCCTCAGGCCACTCCTGAGGGCTTCCTGAGCACCTTCAGCTCTCGATGATGTGAGTGAAGCCAAAACCTGGACTGATTCCCTGCAACTGCTGGAGCATTGGCTAATCCCTGGTTTTAACCGACTCCGCGTGGTTCTTCCCTAAGGACTTGAGGACTCCTCACCCTCCAGCTCTGCTTCTGCCTCTTCCTGCCCCACAAATATTATGAGTTAAACCAGCCTACTACTGAACACGACCCGGAGGTAGAGCCAGAGCACCCTGGTCAGGACGTGTAGGACAGCTCAGCCTCACGTTCTGTTTGCTCTCAGCTGGAGCAGTTCCAGCTCATGTGAAAGAACTCACAGCTGCCTTCGGAAAGGTACAGAAGAGGTGGAGCAGGAGAATCCAGCGCTGCTCACGTCCCACACCCGGCTACGTTACAGCCTGTGCCAGGTGCAAGTGCCCCTCGTTCCCCTCAGTGACCCCAGACTATCCCTACAGCTCCACCGAGCTCACGGGGTGGTTTGTAAGGTGAGAAATGCAGAGCGTAAGGAACTTACTCAGTGCTTCTTTCAGTGCCAAAATGGTTTCCTCAGGGTACACGTTTCTGTCCTCCCAGATTTTGAAGATTCTTTCAATGGATTTGGAAACGGATGGATCCCTGGAAGAGAAGAGTTCTTTAACCCTTGGCTGCAGGACACTGGTGCGAGGCTTCCCTCACTCCACCTCACAGGATAATTTGACCCGAACCACCCCCGTGTGCACATTAAAACCCAGCTCATGCCCACCCTGGCCCACTCCGCAAACACGCGGCTGCTCAAACAGAACCCTCTAAGTTCTGCCGATGTTTCTAGAGAGTTCGAGATGTCAGAAGAAAGATTCCCCCCTTCTGAGACGCTCGGCCTCCCAGCACCCCCTTAGTTCATTACTCACTTCACTAACGAAGCGGCCTCGGGAAGCACCTCTGCAAAGGTGTCCCGAAAGACAATGGCATTTTTCCTCTTGCAGTTCTGTATGACATCGTTGGCCAAGTAAAAAAGGTTCAGCCGATGAGGAAAAGCAGCTGAGGACAAAAGAAAACTTAGAGTCAGCATCGGACACAAGTGCCACAACAGCCACACCTTGATCCCAGTATCTCAGTGCTGAAACTTTTGGGAAAGTTTCAGAGTTTCCAAGGTCCAGCAGGCAAACCCTGGGGGCTAGAGAGGACATCTTCAGTTTACGAATGATTTCCAGACTCCCCCAGCTGTGCTCACTCCTCTGACCCTCCTCGTGTTCAAAAGCTCCAACCTGAGTTACTTCATCAAACCCCTTCCTCAGGGTGGGTAGAGCTCATCCACGTGCGAGCGATGGTAACGAGCTCCTTCACCTCACTAAAGGACACTCCCAAGGACTGAGAGGGTGCTACTTCACACCCCCCTGTGTTGTCACCTCTCACCTGCCCGTGTCACGCCTGGGTGCAACCAGAATCAGTTTTATCTACAATTCCCTCAATTCTCTATCCTGCTTCATTTTCCAGTTGTCCCTACGCTGGCAGAGCCGCTTCCCACAGCACGGCTGCGCCTTGCAGCTCTCCTGGTCTCCAGGATTCCTCTCAGGAAATTCAGCATCCCTCCTGGTCCAGAGCCCTGGGTGGGAGCTCACCCTCACTCACAGCCTGAAAAAGCTCCCAGCAGAAACGTTTTGTCGGTGCTGCCCTCCCGACATCAGGGAGAGCTCACAAGTGAACTCAAGTTCACAAGGAAGATCCTGCACAGGAGATCCTCCTCTGAGGAGAAGCAGAGCTGAGGACACAGGAAAAGGCTTAGCTCGGATGGGTCCTCAAATCCCCACGGGTCTATGTCCTTAAGCCTCCCTGAGCCCTGCCAGCAGCACCGGTTCCTGGCCCTGTGCCCTTGAGCATCGTTCCAGACTCGGGCGAGGAAGGACACAGGGACAGAGCCCTCAGGAAGTCTCTGCTCCTGAAGCCCCGTCCCTCCACCGTCCCTGCCCCGGGACACACAGCAAAGGCGTGAGAGCCAAGCCATGAATTGCTGCCAGCAGCTGCTCTCCCCAACCCCGCACGGAGCCCCAGCTCCCACATCCCCGAGGAGCTTTTATCCCTGACCCTGCTCCTCTGGCCGCCCCAGCTCCCACATCCCAGAAGCTTTTCCAGCACAGACTCAGCGAGCCAAGGACTTATCACCAGAACGTGTTGCTCACAACCTGTGCCCTGAGCATGCTGACAGGGCAGGTTGAGGTGGGTTTTCTGGAGCGCTCTGCTCTGCCCGGAGGGCTGGGAATTCAACTGGAGCAGGGCGGCACTCGCCTGGCTTTCCAAAACAATTTGGAGCCAGCTTTCCCCAAAACGTCAGCCTCGATAATCTCTCAGATCATCATCCCATTGGAATGGGGCTTCTGTGATTTAGTTAAACCCAGTGCTCTAGTGCCAGTTCTCCTGCTGCTCACCGCATGCTCCCTCCATCCCAGAGACGTTTCAGCAGCAGAGAGCAACGATTCCAGATCTTAATAACATAAAATAGATTTCAAAGAACTATAAACCTTTGATTTAAGCGATCCAACATCTAAACAGCAGAAAGAAATCTGGACCGGGGCTCCAGCCTGACGCTGACCACACAGAGCACCACCCACCCGGAGCCAGGTTAGTGCCACAAGTTACGAACCAAGGTACCACACAGGAGGAGCGAGCCACGCTGGGTCCACAGGAAGGCTATGGACATGATCCACAAGGAAACCAAGGGTCTTTGGGTCCAAGGCGCAACGGGCTGTACCCGATGGGTGAATGGCTCCTCAGCTTAAACCAGCGAGGAAATACGGGCAAGCAGGAAACTGCAGAGCTGAGCCCACCCCAGCCCCGCCACCTGCTCCAAACCAGGCACGATGGCACCAACATAAATGGCATTTGAGAGCCTGCAGATGGGTCCTGTTTAACTCGCACTGAACACTCTGACCAGACCCTCCGGCACGGACACTCGGATTCCCATCAGAAACCGCCCAAAGGTGGAGACACAGCAGCATCTCCTCGCAGGAACATTCCTGCTGGGAAGCTCTGGCTGTGACCAGCATGCCTCATGCACAGGATGAGCCTTGACTCGGAAGTGAGATCCCAGCAGCAACGTGTCAAATACCAGCACTCCTGTTTTTCCTGAAAGGACCCAGTTCTGTGTCCCAGGAGCCCCAACCCCACCACATTCCCCCTCGCCAGGAGCTCCCTGGGAAGAACAGGTTTGATGTGCTCCTAAGAGCTTTGGAGTTCAAACACTGAAAGACTCCGAAAGGAACCCAGAGCCACCGGGACTCGCTGCGGCACCACCAGTGAGCTCCTCTGGCTGGGACAGGGACTTCCCACAGCGTGAGAGCTGTGAGGTCCTTGGGGCAGAGGATGAAGTGTACCACGAAGGGAAAAGCAGGAAAAAAGCCCTATGGAAGCAGGAAGTAACCGAACAATCAGGGGTCAGGGCACGGCAGCATCGCAGCCGCTGTCAAGGATTAGTTTGGTGGGATGAGATGGTTAAGGAGGGACCTGGATAAAAGGACGGGTGTGGAGGTGAGATCCTCACAAGGGCTGCGAAGGGAAACCTTGAAAGAATCCCACAAAATCCAACAAGAATTCCAGGCTGGTGTCAAGGGCTCAGGGCAGGAGCCAACAGCCCAGCAGCAGACGGGAGCCGGGGCAGAAACAGGGCATCAAGAACCTGAGGGTGGGAACAGTTCAGCGGCTTTTGATGGGCTTGGGAAGGGGAAGGGGAAGGGGTGATGGAGGAGCACTGAGGGCCTGGGGAGGAGCCAACTGTGACAGGGGACACCACGTCCAGAGGAGTTGGCAGTCCCAAGGAGAGATGGGCTGGATTTTCTTCAGGGGGCATGCGCTCGGAGCGGGAGGGAGAAGAGCCCCAAGGATGATGCCACAGTGCCAAGGGGTGTCCGAGGGAGGAGGATTTCCAGGAGAGGTGGCAGCGACAGCAAGGCAGGAAGACCCAGGGCGCTTCCTCCAAGGCTCTCACCTTCCTCTCCTTAATCCCATGCAGTACGGACAAAACAGATGAAACTCTGGGAAAAGAGAATCTTCTGCATTCTGCAGTAGCGCCTTGACAGAGAAACTCAACTCTCCCAAACTTTCCAAAAGGTTCAGCACACACCAGATCGACACTTTGGGGTGGGAATGTTATCGCCACACTCCTGCCACGCAAAGCTTCCTTGAACTCCCACAAAAAGACTCAAACCTTCCCTCGGCAGTGGAGATAACACTGCTCTGCTGAGCCTCCTGCCAACACCAACCTTCTCCCTCCAGGGCAGGGACGCATCCTGGTGGGTGCTGCAAACCCCAGCGCTGGCACCCGGCCTGGCTGTGCCCACCCTAGGCTGCTCTGGCCAGGCAGGGCACAGAAACAGGCCCTGGTTCTTGAGCCCCCAAAGTGCTGCTTTGGGAGATCATGGATTCAGGAGGACAAAGGTGCCACCACTGAGGCGCAGGCAAGCATGTTGTGTTCTTCCAAGGATGACAAGGTGATGCACATGGGACAAGAGGGAACGTTTTCAAAGTAAAAGGGACAGATTTAGATTAGGTGTCAGGAAGGAATTCTTCCCTG